>CAVMKG010000589.1:0-22500 GCA_963682025.1 Cordilura impudica
TTAAGTTTAATTTTTAATTTTTAATTTTTAATTTATAATTTTTAATTTTTTATTTTTTATTTTTAATTTTTAATTTTTAATTTTTAATTTTTAATTTTTAATTTTTAATTTTTAATTTTTAATTTTTAATTTTTAATTTTTAATTTTTAATTTTTAATTTTTTTATTTTTAATTTTTAATTTTTAATTTTTAATTTTTAATTTTTAATTTTTAATTTTTAATTTTTAATTTTTAATTTTTAATTTTTAATTTTTAATTTTTAATTTTTAATTTTTAATTTTTAATTTTTAATTTTTAATTTTTAATTTTTAATTTTTAATTTTTAATTATTAATTTTTAATTTTTAATATTTAATTTTTAATTTTTAATTTTTAATTTTTAATTTTTAATTTTTAATTTTTAATTTTTAATTTTTAATTTTTAATTTTTAATTTTTAATTTTTAATTTTTAATTTTTAATTTTTAGTTTTTAATTTTTAATTTTTAATTTTTAATTTTTAATTTTTAATTTTTAATTTTTAATTTTTAATTATTAATTTTTAATTTTTAATTTTTAATTTTTAATTATTAATTATTTATTATTAATTTTTAATTTTTATTTTTTTTATGTTTTAATTTTTAATTTTTAATTTTTAATTTTTAATTTTTAATTTTTAATTTTTAATTTTTAATTTTTAATTTTTAATTTTTAATTTTTAATTTTTAATTTTTAATTTTTAATTTTTAATTTTTAATTTTTAATTTTTAATTTTTAATTTTTAATTTTTAATTTTTAATTTTTAATTTTTAATTTTTAATTTTTAATTTTAAATTTTTAATTTTTAATTTTTAATTTTTAATTTTTAATTTTTAATTTTTCATTTTTTATTTTTAATTTTTAATTTTTGCTTTTAATTTTTAATTTTTAATTTTTAATTTTTAATTCTTAATTTTTAATATTTAATTTTTAATTTTTAATTTGTAATTTGTAATTTTTAATTTTTAATTTTTAATTTTTAATTTTTAATTTTTAATTTTTAATTTTTAATTATTAATGATTTATTTTTAATTTTACGTTTTTAATTTTTAAATTTTAAATTTTAATTTTTAATTTTTAATTTTTAATTTTTAATTTTTAATTTTTAATTTTTAATTTTTAAATTTTAATTCTTAATTTATAATTTAAAATTTTTAATTTTCAATTTTTAATTTTTAATTTTTAATTTTTAATTTTTAATTTTTAATTTTTAATTTTTAATTTTTAATTTTTATTTTTTAGTTTTTAATTTTTAATTTTTAATTTTTAATTTTTAATTTTTAATTTTTAATTTTTAATTTTTATTTTTTAATTTTGTAAAAATTAATAATTAATAATTAATAATTAATAATTAATAATTAATAATTAATAATTAATAATTAATAATTAATAATTAATAATTAATAATTAATAATTAATAATTAATAATTAATAATTAATAATTAATAATTAATAATTAATAATTAATAATTAATAATTAATAATTAATAATTAATAATTAATAATTAATAATTAATAATTAATAATTAATAATTAATAATTAATAATTAATAATTAATAATTAATAATTAATAATTAATAATTAATAATTAATAATTAATAATTAATAATTAATAATTAATAATTAATAATTAATAATTAATAATTAATAATTAATAATTAATAATTAATAATTAATAATTAATAATTAATAATTAATAATTAATAATTAATAATTAATAATTAATAATTAATAATTAATAATTAATAATTAATAATTAATAATTAATAATTAATAATTAATAATTAATAATTAATAATTAATAATTAATAATTAATAATTAATAATTAATAATTAATAATTAATAATTAATAATTAATAATTAATAATTAATAATTAATAATTAATAATTAATAATTAATAATTAATAATTAATAATTAATAATTAATAATTAATAATTAATAATTAATAATTAATAATTAATAATTAATAATTAATAATTAATAATTAATAATTAATAATTAATAATTAATTATTAATAATTAATTATTAATAATTAATAATTAATAATTAATAATTAATAATTAATAATTAATAATTAATAATTAATAATTAATAATTAATAATTAATAATTAATAATTAATAATTAATAATTAATAATTAATAATTAATAATTAATAATTAATAATTAATAATTAATAATTAATAATTAATAATTAATAATTAATAATTAATAATTAATAATTAATAATTAATAATTAATAATTAATAATTAATAATTAATAATTAATAATTAATAATTAATAATTAATAATTAATAATTAATAATTAATAATTAATAATTAATAATTAATAATTAATAATTAATAATTAATAATTAATAATTAATAATTAATAATTAATAATTAATAATTAATAATTAATAATTAATAATTAATAATTAATAATTAATAATTAATAATTAATAATTAATAATTAATAATTAATAATTAATAATTAATAATTAATAATTAATAATTAATAATTAATAATTAATAATTAATAATTAATAATTAATAATTAATAATTAATAATTAATAATTAATAATTAATAATTAATAATTAATAATTAATAATTAATAATTAATAATTAATAATTAATAATTAATAATTAATAATTAATAATTAATAATTAATAATTAATAATTAATAATTAATAATTAATAATTAATAATTAATAATTAATAATTAATAATTAATAATTAATAATTAATAATTAATAATTAATAATTAATAATTAATAATTAATAATTAATAATTAATAATTAATAACTAATAATTAATAATTAATAATTAATAATTAATAATTAATAATTAATAATTAATAATTAATAATTAATAATTAATAATTAATAATTAATTAAAATTTTTATTTTTTAAAAATTAATAATTAATACTTAATAATTAAAAATTAAAAATTAAAAATAAAAAAAAATAAAAATAAAGATTAAAAATTAAAGATTAAAAATAAAAATTAAAAATTAAAATTAAAAATTAAAGATTAAAAATTAAAAATTAAAAATTCAAAATTAAAAATTAAAAATTAAAAATTAAAAATTAAAAATTAAAAATTAAAAATTAAAAATTAAAAATTAAAAATTAAAAATTAAAAATTAAAAATTAAAAAGTAAAAATTAAAAATTAAAAATTAAAAATTAAAAATTAAAAATTAAAAATTAAAAATTAAAAATTAAAAATTAAAAATTAACAATTAACAATTAAAAATTAAAAATTAAAAATTAAAAATCAAAAATTAAAAATTAAAAATTAAAAATTAAAAATTAAAAATTAAAAATTAAAAATTAAAAATTAAAAATTAAAAATTAAAAATTAAAAATTAAAAATTAAAAATTAAAAATTAAAAATTAAAAATTAAAAATTAAAAACTAAAAATTAAAAATTAAAAATTAAAAATTAAAAATTTAAAATTAAAACATAAAAATTAAAAATTAAAAATTAAAAATTAAAAATTTATAATTAAAAATTAAAAATTAAATATTAAAAATTAAAAACTAATAATTAATAATTAAAAATAAAAAATTATAAATTAAAAATTAAAAATTAAAAATTAAAAATTAAAAATTGAAAATTAAAAATTAAAAATTAAAAGTTAAAAATTAAAAATTAAAAATTAAAAATTAAAAATTAAAAATTAAAAATTAAAAATTAAAAATTAAAAATTAAAAATTAAAAATTAAAAATCAAAAATTAAAAATTAAAAATTAAAAATTAAAAATTAAAAATTAAACATTAAAAATTAAAAATTAAAAATTAAAAATTAAAAATTAAAAATTAAAAATTAAAAATTAAAAATTAAAAATTAAAAATTAAAAATTAAAAATTAAAAATTAGAAATTAAAAATTAAAAATTAAAAATTAAAAATTAAAAATTAAAAATTAAAAATTAAAAATTAAAAATTAAAAATTAAAAATTAAAAATTAAAAATTAAAAATTAAAAATTAAAAATTAAAAATTAAAAATTAAAAATTAAAAATTAAAAATTAAAAATTAAAAATTAAAAATTAAAAATTAAAAATTAAAAATTAAAAATTAAAAATTAAAAATTAAAAATAAAAAATTAAAAATTAAAAATTAAAAATTAAAAATTAAAAATTAAAAATTAAAAATTAAAAATTAAAAATTAAAAATTAAAAATTAAAAATTAAAAATTAAAAATTAAAAATTAATATTTAAAAATTAAAAATTAAAATTTAAAAATTAAATAAAAAACTAAAAATTAAAAACTAAAAGTCAAAAATTAAAAATTATTAATTAAAAATTAAAAATTAAAAATTAAAATTAAAAATTAAAAATTAAAAATTAAAAATTAAAAATTAAAAATTAAAAATTAAAAATTAAAAATTAAAAATTAAAAATTAAAAACTAAAAATTAAAAATTAAAAATTAAAAATTAAAAATTAAAAATTAAAAATTAAAAATTAAAAATTAAAAATTAAAAATTAAAAATTAAAAATTAAAAATTAAAAATTAAAAATTAAAAATTAAAAATTAAAAATTAAAAATTAAAAATTAAAAATTAAAAATTAAAAATTAAAAATTAAAAATTAAAAATTAAAAATTAAAAATTAAAAATTAAAAATTAAAAATTAAAAATTAAAAATTAAAAATTAAAAATTAAAAATTAAAAATTAAAAATTAAAATTTAAAAATTAAAAATTAAAAATTAAAAATTAAAAATTAAAAATTAAAAATTAAAAATTAAAAATTAAAAATTAAAAATTAAAAATTAAAAATTAAAAATTAAAAATTAAAAATTAAAAATTAAAAATTAAAAATTAAAAATTAAAAATTAAAAATTAAAAATTAAAAATTAAAAATTAAAAATTAAAAATTAAAAATTAAAAATTAATAATTAAAAATTAAAAATTAAAAATTAAAAATAAAAAATTAAAAATTAAAAATTAAAAATTAAAAATTAAAAATTAAAAATTAAAAATTAAAAATTAAAAATTAAAAATTAAAAATTAAAAATTAAAAATTAAAAATTAAAAATTAAAAATTAAAAATTAAAAATTAAAAATTAATAATTAAAAATTAAAAATTAAACTAAAAATTAAAAATTAAAAATTAAAAATTAAAAATTAAAAATTAAAAATTAAAAATTAAAAATTAAAAATGTAATGGTACGGTGTTGGTGGAAGATCCGCTTCCGTTTCCCTGAGCCTTTGCTGGTCGCACGTGCTGGCGTAAGGGCCTAGCTCGCCGGATGGGTGGGGTCTTGCTCAGGCCCAGGGAAACCGCACTACAGATTTTCACGTGCGATTTAAAAAAAACTGTCAATTTACACGGATGCTAAATGGATGGATGGCCATACTTACCTTGGGATTGGGGACTGGATGTTATGCCCCTTATGCCCTCCCTACCATGTTACCTCGACTCCATCTCCATTGGAGGTAACCCACTTAAATAATAAGAGTTTGGTTTGGTTTGGTTTTCTACTTTGGGTTTAACAAATTAAATTATTTTAGCAAAAATTTTAATTTTAGAAACATTTTAGATTTTTTTTTTTAGCCAAGTTTTTTATTTGGAAAATTTTTAATTTTAGCTTAATTTTAATTTTAGAAGAATTTTTAATTTATAGCCCAATTTTAATTTTAGGAAAAATTTTAATCATAGCATAATTTTTAATTTTAGGAGAATTTTTAAATTTTAGCAAAATTCTGTTTTAGGAAAATTTTAAATTTAGGGAAATTTTAAATTTAGGAAAAATTTTAATTATAGCTTAATTTTATTTTTATTTAGGAAAATTTTTAGATTAATTTTATATTTAGCAAAGTTCTTAATTTAGAAAATTTTTAGTTAAATTTTAGTTTAAGTTTATATTTAGAAAAAATTTTCATATTTAGAAAATTTTTATATTTCGAATATTTTATATTTTGCGAATTTTGACATTTCGAAATTATATATTTATTTAAATTTTATAATTAGAAAACTTTTTTATGTAATTTTAGAAAAATTTTGTATTTAGGTAAATTTTTATATTTAGAATACCTTAAACTTAGCAAATTTTAATGACAAAAATTTGGTTTAATTAGAAAACCTCGCATTTAGAAAACTTTTAAATTCTAATTAGAAAAATCTTAAAAAAAATTCTCGTATATAGTTAGACAAATCTTAGGAAATTTTGTTTTTCTTTTTGTTCTTCTTTTAATTTTATACCATAATTAGCAAGATTTAGAAAAGTTTAATTATATGACAATTTTTTTTTTTACTTTAAGGAAAGTTTTTTTTAAATTTTAGGAAAATCTTTAATAGTAGAAAAATTTTAATTTTAGCACAATTTTGATTTTTGCACAATCTTAATTTTAGCAAACCTCATATCTAAAAATATTTGATATTTAATTTAAATTTATTATTAGAAAAAATTTTGATTTATAATTAGAAAAATCTTTAAAAAAAATAATTTTAATTTATAGTTAGACAAATCTTAGAAAATTTTTTTATTTAATTTAGATTTAAGAAAACATTTTAATTAGTGTCTTTTAATTACCGCCATATGGTTGTAGGTGTTGAGGATGAAGCTGCTGCCGCCAGACGCCGTGGTTGTGTATATAAGCTTAATTTCCTTAATTTTGTTTTATCAAACAGGTATCCAATATTTTGTGGTTTTATTTATTTCAGATTATTAATATATAGTATTTTTTTTTTAAATGAGTCTTATAAATTAAGTGTAGTATTTTAAAAATAATTATAAATTTTGTTTAATTGTTTTATTTTCACTAATTATTACATTCCACACTCCATGAAACTTTCTTCTAAATCTCAAAACATCAACTCCGTTCTTAAATTTTATATTTCTGTAATTTTTAATTTTCTTAAATATTAATTTAATTGTTTTTTCTTTAAACTTAAAAAACATTAATTTTTAATTTTAATCTTTAATTTATTTTATTTGTTTTTATTTAACTTTTACACTAATTTTTAATTCACTTAATCTACATTTTATTTTTACTTTCTTTCTTAAAACTACATTTTAATTTAAATTCTTAAGAGGGTTTTTCCTCAACCTTTCTTCTGCAACATTCAAATTTCAACTCCTTATTTAAATTTAACTTTCTTACATTCAGCCTTCTCATCTTCATTCATTCATGTTCAGATAAAAACCAGTTTATTAAAAAAAACAAAGTCACCACCAATTCAATGAGAACATTCATATGCATTCATAATATTCTCTAGTATTTATAACACTCACGCTCATATATGACTATGAGAGCAAGTGAGATCAATACAAGAAAATAAGTGGTTTGACCAGCATGATTGCATATGAATGTGTTCATGATTTACTTCAACACAATGAAGAGAAAAAATACGCCATAAAAAAAAATGCAATCAACCTATTACCATATAAGGTGTTGTTTATATGTACATGCTTGAACTTGAAAATAATTTCAAGATCAAGGTTATTATTTTTTTCTTCTTTCTTATTCTGCCTGTACCAGAAATTCTTCTGCTACAGTGCAGAGCAAAAAAGATCACCGTCACAAAACAGATGGTTTTGATTTCCATGAAAGGAAAAATCAACTGAAAACGGTTCGATGGGTTTTAAGGTTGGCCATTTTGAAAACTTTGCGTTGAGTTAAGTCTTATGCATATATAAAAGAAATCAAAACAGCAGTTTACGCTGTTGGGGTTTTTTAAAACATGGTTCGATATTCATCGTTCAACGGAAAAGATTCCAACACAGAGATTTTTGGTTATTTTTAAAAATTCAGTGTATTGGATTCTTATATCTGACAGAGACCCCAAACCAGCGATTTTTGTTCCTTTCAAAATTCGGTGATTTAAGTTCTCTCATTGAACGATGGACATGGCTCGATATCCATCGTCCAACGGAAAAGATTCCAACACAGAGATTTTTGGTTATTTTAAAAATTCAGTGTATTGGATTCTTATATCTAACAGAGACCTTAAACCAGCGATCTTTGTTCCTTTCAAAATTCGGTGATTTAAGTTCTCTCATTAAACAATGGACATGGATGCAGAGGTTTTGGGGGACCTTACTAAATTAAAACCGGTGTTTTGAACTCTCTTATCATAAACAACAAGGCTTTAAACAGAGGTGTTGTTGGCAAAGGGCGTAATATGACTATCTCTAAAATGGTGTTAGGCTATGTTATGAGATAATGAATGAATGAAGACTAGCTTAATGTCAACAATTTCATCATGAATTAAATTTAAATCAATATCAAAAAAAAAAAGATTTTGGAAAATTAAATCAGATTCTAAAATTTAAATTAGATTCAAATCGAAATTCAATTAGGTTTAAAATTATATTAGGTTCAAATCGAACCCACGCAAAAGTTTTAAATATTTTACATTTTTTTTTCCAATAAATTTATCCCCAATGAAGTAATCAAAACCAAACCAATTACTACACAAAATCCGTAAGTAAGTAGGACCATCCATCAAAAAAAATAAAAATTTTAAATTTGAGACATTAAATTGTTTCCGAATCTTTGCTACGATTTCGTACTATAAAAATTATTTCGGATAGTAACCGGTTCATTTAGAACGAAATTCTTATATTCCGGAAATAATCTTTACTGACCAAAGCAAAGTAAAAAAATCACACAAAATTAAATTAAATTGTTGAAGGGTGAACTTAAATTCAAAACCCATCCCAATTTCGGTTAATTTAAATAGCGATATACGCATATTTAATCAAAATTCCAGAAATTGAAAGGAGGCATGAATTTAAGAACACATATATAAAAAAAATTAGGAATTAGGAACAATTGGTGCTTTCCCGGTGCACAGATGTTAAAATTGAAAAAATTTTAGTTCCTTTTTAGAAAATTATGAATTAGAAAAAATCCGGTCTATCGTTTCGGGCCCCACGTTGGGCGCCATTTCTGTCATGGTGCGGCGTTGGTGGAAGATCCGCTTCCGTTTCCCTGAGCCTTTGCTGGTCGCTCGTGCTGGCGTAGGGGCCTAGCTCGCCGGATGGGTGGGGTCTTGCTCAGGCCCAGGGAAACCGCACTACAGATTTTCACGTGCGATTTAAAAAAAAACTGTCAATTTACACGGATGCTAAATGGATGGATGGCCATACTTACCTTGGGATTGGGGACTGGATGTTATGCCCCTTATGCCCTCCCTACCATGTTACCTCGACTCCATCTCCATTGGAGGTAACCCACTTAAATAATAAGAGTTTGGTTTGGTTTGGTTTTCTACTTTGGGTTTAACAAAAAGGGTCCTTTATTTAACCTTCATTTTAAGGTCATAATGTTAAATTATTTTAGCAAAAATTTTAACTTTAGAAACATTTTAGATTTTTTTTTTTTTTTTAGCCAAGTTTTTTATTTGGAAAATTTTTAATTTTAGCTTAATTTTAATTTTAGAAGAATTTTTAATTTATAGCCCAATTTTAATTTTAGGAAAAATTTTAATCATTTTTAAATTTTAGCAAAATTCTGTTTTAGGAAAATTTTAAATTTAGGGAAATTTTAAATTTAGGAAATATTTTAATTTTAGCTTAATTTTATTTTTATTTAGGAAAATTTTTAGATTAATTTTATATTTAGCAAAGTTCTTAATTTAGAAAATTTTTAGTTAAATTTTAGTTTAAGTTTATATTTAGAAAAAATTTTCATATTTAGAAAATTTTTATATTTCGAATATTTTATATTTTGCGAATTTTGACATTTCGAAATTATATATTTATTTAAATTTTATAATTAGAAAACTTTTTTATGTAATTTTAGAAAAATTTTGTATTTAGGTAAATTTTTATATTTAGAATACCTTACACTTAGCAAATTTTAATGACAAAAATTTGGTTTAATTAGAAAACCTCGCATTTAGAAAACTTTTAAATTCTAATTAGAAAAATCTTAAAAAAAATTCTCGTATATAGTTAGACAAATCTTAGGAAATTTTGTTTTTCTTTTTGTTCTTCTTTTAATTTTATACCATAATTAGCAAGATTTAGAAAAGTTTAATTATAGGACAATTTTTTTTTTTACTTTTAGGAAAGTTTTTTTTAAATTTTAGGAAAATCTTTAATAGTAGAAAAATTTTAATTTTAGCACAATTTTGATTTTTGCACAATCTTAATTTTAGCAAACCTCATATCTAAAAATATTTGATATTTAATTTAAATTTATAATAAGAAAAAATTTTGATTTATAATTAGAAAAATCTTTAAAAAAAATAATTTTAATTTATAGTTAGACAAATCTTAGAAAATTTTTTTATTTAATTTAGATTTAAGAAAACATTTTAATTAGTGTCTTTTAATTACCGCCATATGGTTGTAGGTGTTGAGGATGAAGCTGCTGCCGCCAGACGCCGTGCTTGTGTGTATAAGCTTGATTGGTTTATGATGTAAACTTTAATTTTATTCCTTAATTTTGTTTTATCAAACAGGTATCCAATATTTTGTGGTTTTATTTATTTCAGATTATTAATATATAGTATTTTTTTTTTTTAATGAGTCTTATAAATTAAGTGTAGTATTTTAAAAATAATTATAAATTTTGTTTAATTGCTTTATTTTCACTAATTATTACATTCCACACTCCATGAAACTTTCTTCTAAATCTAAAAACATCAATTTTTTAATTTTCTTAAATATTAATTTAATTGTTTTTTCTTTAAACTTAAAAAACATTAATTTTTAATTTTAATCTTTAATTTATTTTATTTGTTTTTATTTAACTTTTACACTAATTTTTAATTCACTTAATCTACATTTTATTTTTACTTTCTTTCTTAAAACTACATTTTAATTTAAATTCTTAAGAGGGTTTTTCCTCAACCTTTCTTCTGCAACATTCAAATTTCAACTCCTTATTTAAATTTAACTTTCTTACATTCAGCTTTCTCATCTTCATTCATTCATGTTCAGATAAAAACCTGTTTATTAAAAAAAACAAAGGCACCACCAATTCAATGAGAACATTCATATGCATTCATAATATTCTCTAGTATTTATAACACTCACACTCATATATGACTATGAGAGCAAGTGAGATCAATACAAGAAAATAAGTGGTTTGACCAGCATGATTGCATATGAATGTGTTCATGATTTACTTCAACACAATGAAGAGAAAAAATACGCCATAAAAAAAAAATGCCATCAACCTATTACCATATAAGGTGTTGTTTATATGTACATGCTTGAACTTGAAAATAATTTCAAGATCAAGGTTATTATTTTTTTCTTCTTTCTTATTCTGCCTGTACCAGAAATTCTTCTGCTACAGTGCAGAGCAAAAAAGATCACCGTCACAAAACAGATGGTTTTGATTTCCATGAAAGGAAAAATCAACTGAAAACGGTTCGATGGGTTTTAAGGTTGGCCATTTTGAAAACTTTGCCTTGAGTTAAGTCTTATGCATATATAAAAGAAATGAAAACAGCAGTTTACGCTGTTGGGGTTTTTTAAAACATGGTTCGATATCATCGTTCAACGGAAAAGATTCAAACACAGAGATTTTTGGTTATTTTTAAAAATTCAGTGTATTGGATTCTTATATCTGGCAGAGACCCCAAACCAGCGATTTTTGTTCCTTTCAAAATTCGGTGATTTAAGTTCTCTCATTGAACGATGGACATGGCTCGATATCCATCGTCCAACGGAAAAGATTCCAACACAGAGATTTTTGGTTATTTTAAAAATTCAGTGTATTGGATTCTTATATCTAACAGAGACCTTAAACCAGCGATCTTTGTTCCTTTCAAAATTCGGTGATTTAAGTTCTCTCATTAAACAATGGACATGGACGCAGAGGTTTTGGGGGACCTTACTAAATTAAAACCGGTGTTTTGAACTCTCTTATCATAAACAACAAGGCTTTAAACAGAGGTGTTGTTGGCAAAGGGCGTAATATGACTTCTCTAAAATGGTGTTAGGCTATGTTATGAGATAATGAATGAATGAAGACTAGCTTAATGTCAACAATTTCATCATGAATTAAATTTAAATCAATATCAAAAAAAAAGATTTTGGAAAATTAAATCAGATTCTAAAATTTAAATTAGATTCAAATCGAAATTCAATTAGGTTTAAAATTATATTAGGTTCAAATCGAACCCACGCAAAAGTTTTAAATATTTTACATTTTTTTTCCAATAAATTTATCCCCAATGTAGTAATCAAAACCAAACCAATTACTACACAAAATCCGTAAGTAAGTAGGACCATCCATCAAAAAAAATAAAAATTTTAAATTTGAGACTTTAAATTGTTTCCGAATCTTTGCTACGATTTCGTACTATAAAAATTATTTCGGATAAGTAACCGGTTCATTTAGAACGAAATTCTTATATTCCGGAAATAATCTTTACTGACCAAAGCAAAGTAAAAAAATCACACAAAATTAAATTAAATTGTTGAAGGTTGAACTTAAATTCAAAACCCATCCCAATTTCGGTTAATTTAAATAGCGATATACGCATATTTAATCAAAATTCCAGAAATTGAAAGGAGGCATGAATTTAAGAACACATATATAAAAAAAATTAGGAATTAGGAACAATTGGTGCTTTCCCGGTGCACAGATGTTAAAATTGAAAAAATTGTAGTTCCTTTTTAGAAAATTATGAATTAGAAAAAATCCGGTCTATCGTTTCGGGCCCCACGTTGGGCGCCATTTCTGTCATGGTGCGGCGTTGGTGGAAGATCCGCTTCCGTTTCCCTGAGCCTTTGCTGGTCGCACGTGCTGGCGTAGGGGCCTAGCTCGCCGGATGGGTGGGGTCTTGCTCAGGCCCAGGGAAACCGCACTACAGATTTTCACGTGCGATTTAAAAAAAAACTGTCAATTTACACGGATGCTAAATGGATGGATGGCCATACTTACCTTGGGATTGGGGACTGGATGTTATACCCCTTATGACCTCCCTACCATGTTACCTCGACTCCATCTCCATTGGAGGTAACCCACTTAAATAATAAGAGTTTGGTTTGGTTTGGTTTTCTACTTTGGGTTTAACAAAAAGGGTCCTTTATTTAACCTTCATTTTAAGGTCATAATGTTAAATTATTTTAGCAAAAATTTTAATTTTAGAAACATTTTAGATTTTTTTTTTTTTTAGCCAAGTTTTTTATTTGGAAAATTTTTAATTTTAGCTTAATTTTAATTTTAGAAGAATTTTTAATTTATAGCCCAATTTTAATTTTAGGAAAAATTTTAATCATAGCATAATTTTTAATTTTAGGAGAATTTTTAAATTTTAGCAAAATTCTGTTTTAGGAAAATTTTAAATTTAGGGAAATTTTAAATTTAGGAAATATTTTAATTTTAGCTTAATTTTATTTTTATTTAGGAAAATTTTTAGATTAATTTTATATTTAGCAAAGTTCTTAATTTAGAAAATTTTTAGTTAAATTTTAGTTTAAGTTTATATTTAGAAAAAATTTTCATATTTAGAAAATTTTTATATTTCGAATATTTTATATTTTGCGAATTTTGACATTTCGAAATTATATATTTATTTAAATTTTATAATTAGAAAACTTTTTTATGTAATTTTAGAAAAATTTTGTATTTAGGTAAATTTTTATATTTAGAATACCTTACACTTAGCAAATTTTAATGACAAAAATTTGGTTTAATTAGAAAACCTCGCATTTAGAAAACTTTTAAATTCTAATTAGAAAAATCTTAAAAAAAATTCTCGTATATAGTTAGACAAATCTTAGGAAATTTTGTTTTTCTTTTTGTTCTTCTTTTAATTTTATACCATAATTAGCAAGATTTAGAAAAGTTTAATTATAGGACAATTTTTTTTTTTACTTTTAGGAAAGTTTTTTTTAAATTTTAGGAAAATCTTTAATAGTAGAAAAATTTTAATTTTAGCACAATTTTGATTTTTGCACAATCTTAATTTTAGCAAACCTCATATCTAAAAATATTTGATATTTAATTTAAATTTATAATAAGAAAAAATTTTGATTTATAATTAGAAAAATCTTTAAAAAAAATAATTTTAATTTATAGTTAGACAAATCTTAGAAAATTTTTTTATTTAATTTAGATTTAAGAAAACATTTTAATTAGTGTCTTTTAATTACCGCCATATGGTTGTAGGTGTTGAGGATGAAGCTGCTGCCGCCAGACGCCGTGCTTGTGTGTATAAGCTTGATTGGTTTATGATGTAAACTTTAATTTTATTCCTTAATTTTGTTTTATCAAACAGGTATCCAATATTTTGTGGTTTTATTTATTTCAGATTATTAATATATAGTATTTTTTTTTTTTAATGAGTCTTATAAATTAAGTGTAGTATTTTAAAAATAATTATAAATTTTGTTTAATTGCTTTATTTTCACTAATTATTACATTCCACACTCCATGAAACTTTCTTCTAAATCTAAAAACATCAATTTTTTAATTTTCTTAAATATTAATTTAATTGTTTTTTCTTTAAACTTAAAAAACATTAATTTTTAATTTTAATCTTTAATTTATTTTATTTGTTTTTATTTAACTTTTACACTAATTTTTAATTCACTTAATCTACATTTTATTTTTACTTTCTTTCTTAAAACTACATTTTAATTTAAATTCTTAAGAGGGTTTTTCCTCAACCTTTCTTCTGCAACATTCAAATTTCAACTCCTTATTTAAATTTAACTTTCTTACATTCAGCTTTCTCATCTTCATTCATTCATGTTCAGATAAAAACCTGTTTATTAAAAAAAACAAAGGCACCACCAATTCAATGAGAACATTCATATGCATTCATAATATTCTCTAGTATTTATAACACTCACACTCATATATGACTATGAGAGCAAGTGAGATCAATACAAGAAAATAAGTGGTTTGACCAGCATGATTGCATATGAATGTGTTCATGATTTACTTCAACACAATGAAGAGAAAAAATACGCCATAAAAAAAAATGCCATCAACCTATTACCATATAAGGTGTTGTTTATATGTACATGCTTGAACTTGAAAATAATTTCAAGATCAAGGTTATTATTTTTTTCTTCTTTCTTATTCTGCCTGTACCAGAAATTCTTCTGCTACAGTGCAGAGCAAAAAAGATCACCGTCACAAAACAGATGGTTTTGATTTCCATGAAAGGAAAAATCAACTGAAAACGGTTCGATGGGTTTTAAGGTTGGCCATTTTGAAAACTTTGCCTTGAGTTAAGTCTTATGCATATATAAAAGAAATGAAAACAGCAGTTTACGCTGTTGGGGTTTTTTAAAACATGGTTCGATATCATCGTTCAACGGAAAAGATTCAAACACAGAGATTTTTGGTTATTTTTAAAAATTCAGTGTATTGGATTCTTATATCTGACAGAGACCCCAAACCAGCGATTTTTGTTCCTTTCAAAATTCGGTGATTTAAGTTCTCTCATTGAACGATGGACATGGCTCGATATCCATCGTCCAACGGAAAAGATTCCAACACAGAGATTTTTGGTTATTTTAAAAATTCAGTGTATTGGATTCTTATATCTAACAGAGACCTTAAACCAGCGATCTTTGTTCCTTTCAAAATTCGGTGATTTAAGTTCTCTCATTAAACAATGGACATGGATGCAGAGGTTTTGGGGGACCTTACTAAATTAAAACCGGTGTTTTGAACTCTCTTATCATAAACAACAAGGCTTTAAACAGAGGTGTTGTTGGCAAAGGGCGTAATATGACTATCTCTAAAATGGTGTTAGGCTATGTTATGAGATAATGAATGAATGAAGACTAGCTTAATGTCAACAATTTCATCATGAATTAAATTTAAATCAATATCAAAAAAAAAAAGATTTTGGAAAATTAAATCAGATTCTAAAATTTAAATTAGATTCAAATCGAAATTCAATTAGGTTTAAAATTATATTAGGTTCAAATCGAACCCACGCAAAAGTTTTAAATATTTTACATTTTTTTTTCCAATAAATTTATCCCCAATGAAGTAATCAAAACCAAACCAATTACTACACAAAATCCGTAAGTAAGTAGGACCATCCATCAAAAAAAATAAAAATTTTAAATTTGAGACATTAAATTGTTTCCGAATCTTTGCTACGATTTCGTACTATAAAAATTATTTCGGATAGTAACCGGTTCATTTAGAACGAAATTCTTATATTCCGGAAATAATCTTTACTGACCAAAGCAAAGTAAAAAAATCACACAAAATTAAATTAAATTGTTGAAGGGTGAACTTAAATTCAAAACCCATCCCAATTTCGGTTAATTTAAATAGCGATATACGCATATTTAATCAAAATTCCAGAAATTGAAAGGAGGCATGAATTTAAGAACACATATATAAAAAAAATTAGGAATTAGGAACAATTGGTGCTTTCCCGGTGCACAGATGTTAAAATTGAAAAAATTGTAGTTCCTTTTTAGAAAATTATGAATTAGAAAAAATCCGGTCTATCGTTTCGGGCCCCACGTTGGGCGCCATTTCTGTCATGGTGCGGCGTTGGTGGAAGATCCGCTTCCGTTTCCCTGAGCCTTTGCTGGTCGCACGTGCTGGCGTAGGGGCCTAGCTCGCCGGATGGGTGGGGTCTTGCTCAGGCCCAGGGAAACCGCACTACAGATTTTCACGTGCGATTTAAAAAAAAACTGTCAATTTACACGGATGCTAAATGGATGGATGGCCATACTTACCTTGGGATTGGGGACTGGATGTTATACCCCTTATGCCCTCCCTACCATGTTACCTCGACTCCATCTCCATTGGAGGTAACCCACTTAAATAATAAGAGTTTGGTTTGGTTTGGTTTTCTACTTTGGGTTTAACAAAAAGGGTCCTTTATTTAACCTTCATTTTAAGGTCATAATGTTAAATTATTTTAGCAAAAATTTTAATTTTAGAAACATTTTAGATTTTTTTTTTTTTTAGCCAAGTTTTTTATTTGGAAAATTTTTAATTTTAGCTTAATTTTAATTTTAGAAGAATTTTTAATTTATAGCCCAATTTTAATTTTAGGAAAAATTTTAATCATAGCATAATTTTTAATTTTAGGAGAATTTTTAAATTTTAGCAAAATTCTGTTTTAGGAAAATTTTAAATTTAGGGAAATTTTAAATTTAGGAAAAATTTTAATTTTAGCTTAATGTTATTTTTATTTAGGAAAATTTTTAGATTAATTTTATATTTAGCAAAGTTCTTAATTTAGAAAATTTTTAGTTAAATTTGAGTTTAAGTTTATATTTAGAAAAAATTTTCATATTTAGAAAATTTTTATATTTCGAATATTTTATATTTTGCGAATTTTGACATTTCGAAATTATATATTTATTTAAATTTTATAATTAGAAAACTTTTTTATGTAATTTTAGAAAAATTTTGTATTTAGGTAAA
The DNA here is from genome assembly GCA_963682025.1 of Cordilura impudica. Taxonomy (NCBI): domain Eukaryota; kingdom Metazoa; phylum Arthropoda; class Insecta; order Diptera; family Scathophagidae; genus Cordilura; species Cordilura impudica. Next base: position 17,345 of record CAVMKG010000589.1, read on the forward strand.
TTTTTATATTTAGAATACCTTACACTTAGCAAATTTTAATGACAAAAATTTGGATTAATTAGAAAACCTCGCATTTAGAAAACTTTTAAATTCTAATTAGAAAAATCTTAAAAAAAATTCTCGTATATAGTTAGACAAATCTTAGGAAATTTTGTTTTTCTTTTTGTTCTTCTTTTAATTTTATACCATAATTAGCAAGATTTAGAAAAGTTTAATTATATGACAATTTGTTTTTTTACTTTTAGGAAAGTTTTTTTTAAATTTTAGGAAAATCTTTAATAGTAGAAAAATATTAATTTCAGCACAATTTTGATTTTTGCACAATCTTAATTTTAGCAAACCTCATATCTAAAAATATTTGATATTTAATTTAAATTTATAATTAGAAAAAATTTTGATTTATAATTAGAAAAATCTTTAAAAAAAATAATTTTAATTTATAGTTAGACAAATCTTAGAAAATTTTTTTATTTAATTTAGATTTAAGAAAACATTTTAATTAGTGTCTTTTAATTACCGCCATATGGTTGTAGGTGTTGAGGATGAAGCTGCTGCCGCCAGACGCCGTGGTTGTGTGTATAAGCCTGATTGGTTTATGATGTAAACTTTAATTTTATTCCTTAATTTTGTTTTATCAGACAGGTATCCAATATTTTGTGGTTTTATTTATTTCAGATTATTAATATATAGTATTTTTTTTTTTTTAAATGAGTCTTATAAATTAAGTGTAGTATTTTAAAAATAATTATAAATTTTGTTTAATTGTTTTATTTTCACTAATTATTACATTCCACACTCCATGAAACTTTCTTCTAAATCTCAAAACATCAACTCCGTTCATAAATTTTATATTTCTGTAATTTTTAATTTTCTTAAATATTAATTTAATTGTTTTTTCTTTAAGCTTAAAAAACATTAATTTTATATTTTAATCTTTAATTTATTTTATTTGTTTTTATTTAACTTTTACACTAATTTTTAATTCACTTAAACTACATTTTATTTTTACTTTCTTTCTTAAAACTAAATTTTAATTTAAATTCTTAAGAGGGTTTTTCCTCAACCTTTCTTCTGCAACATTCAAATTTCAACTCCTTATTTAAATTTAACTTTCTTACATTCAGCCTTCTCATCTTCATTCATTCATGTTCAGATAAAAACCTGTTTATTAAAAAAACAAAGTCACCACCAATTCAATGAGAACATTCATATGCATTCATAATATTCTCTAGTATTTATAACACTCACACTCATATATGACTATGAGAGGAAGTGAGATCAATACAAGAAAATAAGTGGTTTGACCAGCATGATTGCATATGAATGTGTTCATGATTTACTTCAACACAATGAAGAGGAAAAATACGCCATAAAAAAAAATGCCATCAACCTATTACCATATAAGGTGTTGTTTATATGTACATGCTTGAACTTGAAAATAATTTCAAGATCAAGGTTATTATTTTTTTCTTCTTTCTTATTCTGCCTGTACCAGAAATTCTTCTGCTACAGTGCAGAGCAAAAAAGATCACCGTCACAAAAATTAAAAATTAAAAATTAAAAATTAAAAATTAAAAATTAAAAATTAAAAATTAAAAATTAAAAATTAAAATTAAAAATTAAAAATTAAAAATTAAAAATTAAAAATTAAAAATTAAAAATTAAAAATTAAAAATTAAAAATTAAAAATTAAAAATTAAAAATTAAAAAATAAAAATTAAAAATTAAAAATTAAAAATTAAAAATTAAAAATTAAAAATTAAAAATTAAAAATTAAAAATTAAAAATTAAAAATTAAAAATTAAAAATTAAAAATTAAAAATTAAAAATTAAAAATTAAAAATTAAAAATAAAAAATTAAAATTTAAAATTTAAAAATTAAAAATTAAAAATTAAAAACTAAAAACTAAAAATTAAAAATTAAAAATTAAAAATTAAAAATTAAAAATTAAAAATTAAAAATTAAAAATTAAAAATTAAAAATTAAAAATTAAAAATTAAAAATTAAAAATTAATAATTAAAAATTAAAAATTAAAAATTAAAAATTTAAAATTAAAAATTAAAAATTAAAAATTAAAAATTAAAAATTAAAAATAAAAATTAAAAATTAAAAATTAAAAATTAAAAATTAAAAATTAAAAATAAAAAATTAAAAATTAAAAATTAAAAATTAAAAATTAAAAATTAAAAATTAAAATTAAAAATTAAAAATTAAAAATTAAAAACTAAAAACTAAAAATTAAAAATTAAAAATTAAAAATTAAAAATTAAAAATTAAAAATTAAAAATTAAAAATTGAAAATTAAAAATTAAAAATTAAAAATTAAAAATTAAAAATTAAAAATTAAAAATTAAAAATTAAAAATTAAAAATTAAAAATTAAAAATTAAAAATTAAAAATTAAAAATTAAAAATTAAAAATTAAAAATTAAAAATTAAAAATTAAAAATTAAAAATTAAAAATTAAGAATTAAAAATTAAAAATTAAAAACTAAAAACGAAAAAGTAAAAATTAAAAATTAAGAATTAAAAATTAAAAATTAAAAATCAAAAATTAAAAATTAAAAATTAAAAATTTAAAATTAAAAATTAAAAATTAAAAATTAAAAATTAAAAATTAAAAATTAAAAATTAAAAATTAAAAATTAAAAATTAAAAATTAAAAAATAAAAATTAAAAATTAAAAATTAAAAATTAAAAATTAAAAATTAAAAATTAAAAATTAAAAATTAAAAATTAAAAATTAAAAATTAAAAAATTAAAAATTAAAAATTAAAAATTAAAAATTAAAAATTAAAAATAAAAAATTAAAAACTAAAAATTAAAAATTAAAAATTAAAAATTAAAAATTAAAAATTAAAAATTAAAAATTAAAAATTAAAAATTAAAAATTAAAAATTAAAAATTAAAAATTAAAAATTAAAAATAAAAAATTAAAAATTAAAAATTAAAAATTAAAAATTAAAAACTAAAAATTAAAAATTAAAAATTAAAAATTAAAAATTAAGAATTAAAAATTAGAAATTAAAAATTAAAAATTAAAAATTAACAATTAAAAATTAAAAACTAAAAATTAAAAATTAATAATTAAAAATTAAAAAGTGTAAATTAAAAATTAAAAATTAATAATAAATAATTAAAAATTAAAAATTGAAAATTAAAAATTAAAAATTAAAAATTAAAAATTAAAAATTAAAAATAAAAATTAAAAATTAAAAATTAAAAATTAAAAATTAAAAATTAAAAATTAAAAATTAAAAATTACAAATTAAAAATTAAAAATTAAAAATTAAAAATTAAAAATTAAAAATTAAAAATTAAAAATTAAAAATTAAAAATTAAAAATTAAAAATTAAAAATTAAAAATTAAAAATTAAAAATTAAAAATTAAAAATTAAAAATTAAAAATTAAAAATTAAAAATTAAAAATTAAAAATTAAAAATTAAAAATTAAAAATTAAAAATTAAAAATTAAAAATTAAAAATTAAAAATTAAAAATTAAAAATTAAAAATTAAAAATTAAAAATTAAAAATTAAAAATTAAAAATTAAAAATTAAAAGTTAAAAATTAAAAATTAAAAATTAAAAATTAAAAATTAAAAATTAAAAATTAAAAATTAAAAATTAAAAATTAAAAATTAAAAATTAAAAATTAAAAATTAAAAATTAAAAATTAAAAATTAAAAATTAAAAATTAAAAATTAAAAATTAAAAATTAAAAATTAAAAATTAAAAATTAAAAATTAAAAATTAAAAATTAAAAATTAAAAATTAAAAATTAAAAATTAAAAATTAAAAATTAAAAATTAAAAATTAAAAATTAAAAATTAAAAATTAAAAATTAAAAATTAAAAATTAAAAATTAAAAATTAAAAATTAAAAATAAAAAATTAAAAATTAAAAATTAAAAATTAAAAATTAAAAATTAAAAATTAAAAAATTAAAAATTAAAAATTAAAAATTAAAAATTAAAAATTAAAAATTAAAAATTAAAAATTAAAAATTAGAAATTAAAAATTAAAAATTAAAAATTAAAAATTAAAAATTAAAAATTAAAAATTAGAAATTAAAAATTAAAAATTAAAAATTAAAAATTAAAAATTTAAAATTAAAAATTAAAAGTTAAAAATTAAAAGTTAAAAATTAAAACTTAAAAATTAAAAATTAAAAATTAAAAATTAAAAATTAAAAATTAAAAATTAAAAAATAAAAATTAAAAATTAAAAATTAAAAATTAAAAATTAAAATTTAAAAACTAAAAATTAAAAATTAAAAATTAAAAATTAAAAATTAAAAATTAAAAATTAAAAACTAAAAATTAAAAATTAAAAATTAAAAATTAAAAATTAAAAATTAAAAATTAAAAATTAAAAATTAAAAATTAAAAATTAAAAATTAAAAATTAAAAATTAAAAATTAAAAATTAAAAATAATTAAAAATTAAAAATTAAAAATTAAAAATTAAAAATTAAAAATTAAAAATTAAAAATTAAAATTAAAAATTAAAAATTAAAAATTAAAAATTAAAAATTAAAAATTAAAAATTAAAAATTAAAAATTAAAAATTAAAAATTAAAATTAAAAATTAAAAATTAAAAATTAAAAATTAAAAATTAAAAATTAAAAATTAAAAATTAAAAATTAAAAATTAAAAATTAAAAATTAAAAATTAAAAATTAAAAATTAAAAATTAAAAATTAAAAATTAAAATTAAAAATTAAAAATTAAAAATTAAAAATTAAAAATTAAAAATTAAAAATTAAAAATTAAAAATTAAAAATTAAAAATTAAAAATTAAAAATTAAAAATTAAAATAAATTAAAAATTAAAAATTAAAAATTAAAATTAAAAATTAAAAATTAAAAATTAAAAATTAAAAATTAAAATTAAAAATTAAAAATTAAAAATTAAAAATTAAAAATTAAAATTAAAAAATAAAAATTAAAAATTAAAAATTAAAAATTAAAAATTAAAAATTAAAAATTAAAAATTAAAAATTAAAAATTAAAAATTAAAAATTAAAAATTAAAAATTAAAAATTAAAAACTAAAAACGAAAAATTAAAAATTAAGAATTAAAAATTAAAAATTAAAAAATTAAAAATTAAAAATCAAAAATTAAAAATTAAAAATTAAAAATTAAAAATTAAAAATT
>CAVMKG010000589.1:27500-42500 GCA_963682025.1 Cordilura impudica
ATTAAAAATTAAAAACTAAAAATTAAAAATTAATAATTAAAAATTAAAAATTAAAAAGTATAAATTAAAAATTAAAAATTAATAATAAATAATTAATAATTAAAAATTAAAAATTAAAAATTAAAAATTAAAAATTAAAAATTAAAAATTAAAAATTAAAAATTAAAAATTAAAAATTAAAAATTAAAAATTAAAAATTAAAAATTAAAAATTAAAAATTAAAAATTAAAAATTAAAAATTAAAAATTAAAAATTAAAAATTAAAAATTAAAAATTAAAAATTAAAAATTAAAATTTAAAAATTAAAAATTAAAAATTAAAAATTAAAAATTAAAAATTAAAAATTAAAAATTAAAAATTAAAAATTAAAAATTAAAAATTAAAAATTAAAAATTAAAAATTAAAAATTAAAAATTAAAAATTAAAAATTAAAAATTAAAAATTAAAAATTAAAAATTAAAAATTAAAAATTAAAAATTAAAAATTAAAAATTAAAAATTAAAAATTAAAAATTAAAAATTAAAAATTAAAAATTAAAAATTAAAAATTAAAAATTAAAAATTAAAAATTAAAAATTAAAAATTAAAAATTAAAAATTAAAAATTAAAAATTAAAAATTAAAAATTAAAATTTAAAAACTAAAAATTAAAAATAAAAATTAAAAATTAAAAATTAAAAATTAAAAATTAAAAAATTAAAATTAAAAATTAAAAATTAAAGATTAAAAATAAAAAATTAAAAACTAAAAATTAGAAATTAAAAAATATGTCCAAAAATTAAAAATTAAAAATTAAAAAATTAAATATTAAAAATTAAAAATTAAAAATTAAAAATTAAAAATTAAAAATTAAAAATTAAAAATTAATAATTAAAAATTAAAAATTAAAAATTAAAAATTAAAAATTAAAAACTAAAAATTAAAAATTAATAATTAAAAATTAAAAATTAAAAAGTATAAATTAAAAATTAAAAATTAATAATAAATAATTAAAAATTAAAAATTAAAAATTAAAAATTAAAAATTAAAAATTAAAAATTAAAAATTAAAAATTAAAAATTAAAAATTAAAAATTAAAAATTAAAAATTAAAAATTAAAAATTAAAAATTAAAAATTAAAAATTAAAAATTAAAAATAAAAATTAAAAATTAAAAATTAAAAATTAAAAATTAAAAATTAAAAATTAAAAATTAAAAATTAAAAATTAAAAATTAAAAATTAAAAATTAAAAATTAAAAATTAAAAATTAAAAATTAAAAATTAAAAATTAAAAATTAAAAATTAAAAATTAAAAATTAAAAATTAAAAATTAAAAATTAAAAATTAAAAATTAAAAATTAAAAATTAAAAATTAAAAATTAAAAATTAAAAATTAAAAATTAAAAATTAAAAATTAAAAATTAAAAATTAAAAATTAAAAATTAAAAAATTAAAAATTAAAAATTAAAAATTAAAAATTAAAAATTAAAAATTAAAATTAAAAATTAAAAATTAAAAATTAAAAATTAAAAATTAAAAATTAAAAATTAAAAATTAAAATTTAAAAACTAAAAATTAAAAATAAAAATTAAAAATTAAATATTAAAAATTAAAAATTAAAAATTAAAAATTAAAAATTAAAGAGTAAAAGTTAAAAATTAAAAATTAAAAATTAAAAATTAAAAATTAAAAATTAAAAATTTAAAAATTAAAAATTAAAATTAAAAATTAAAAATTAAAAATTAAAATTTAAAAATTAAAAATTAAAAATTAAAAATTAAAAATTAAAAATTAAAAATTAAAAATTAAAAATTAAAAATTAAAAATTAAAAATTAAAAATTAAAAATTAAAAATTAAAAATTAAAAATTAAAAATTAAAAATTAAAAATTAAAAATTAAAAATTAAAAATTAAAAATTAAAAATTAAAAATTAAAAATTAAAAATTAAAAATTAAAAATTAAAAATTAAAAATTAAAAATTAAAAATTAAAAATTAAAAATTAAAAATTAAAAATTAAAAATTAAAAATTAAAAATTAAAAATTAAAAATTAAAAATTAAAAATTAAAAATTAAAAATTAAAAATTAAAAATTAAAAATTAAAAATTAAAAATTAAAAATTAAAAATTAAAAATTAAAAATTAAAAATTAAAAATTAAAAATTAAAAATTAAAAATTAAAAATTAAAAATTAAAAATTAAAAATTAAAAATTAAAAATTAAAAATTAAAAATTAAAAATTAAAAATTAAAAATTAAAAATTAAAAATTAAAAATTAAAAATTAAAAATTAAAAATTAAAAATTAAAAATTAAAAATTAAAAATTAAAAATTAAAAATTAAAAATTAAAAATTAAAAATTAAAAATTAAAAATTAAAAATTAAAAATTAAAAATTAAAAATTAAAAATTAAAAATTAAAAATTAAAAATTAAAAATTAAAAATTAAAAATTAAAAATTAAAAATTAAAAATTATAGTTTCATTTGTTAGTTTCTTAGTTAGTTTCTGTTTTTATTATTTTTGTTTTTTTTTTTTATTAAATAAAATTATTTTAAAATTTCCTATTTATACCATATACCACTATGTGGTTTGGGTATAATGACTTTGTGCTGCTGTTTGTAACTACCAAAAATATTTGACCTAGACCCATATTTTTTTAAACCGATCGACTCAGAATCACTTTATATTTGTCACGCTGTTCCGCTGTTTGTTCGTACATTGATTAATTGAGTAACATCCGTTAAAGGATTTTCGACAGTGTATTAATTTATCTCATGCCGCAAATAAATTTAATTTCTTATCATTATTGTTGAATTCAACCAATACAATGCGAATACATGCATTGCTTTCAAATTTTTTTAACTTGCTCATTCATAATCAGTAAAATGAGAGTTATTGTGTAATTGTTTCTGAAGACCTATTTAGTTTTCGAACATTTGTCAACGGATACGGACGATATTTTCTCGAGAAAGTTTGTACATAGTGATCAATAGGAGTGGGGGCGATATAAATAAATAATATTATATCAAAGAAAAGTAAGTGCGGGCGGACGTAATGGTGATAATTAATATAAAGCAATAAAATAATAGAGATATACAAGCAAGTTTCTAGTTTATTTATAAATATTACAAATATATTGCAAAAATGAATTTGAGGTAATTTTGTAATTAAGCCTCATTGGTCGATAATACAGTTTACACAATGAAGAGAAATGAGTGCGCTTTCTGCCATGCTAAAAGAGATTTTAAAAATTACGCGTGATCATTGGTGAAAATAAACGTGATCGTCAGTTTCAAAAACGTTTCCGTATTTTATTTTATGTAATTTAAGTTTTTCTAAATTCTTGTAAAAGTTTTTGCGTAGGAATAAAATCTAGTGATGCATAAAAGTTCATTTAAGTGACTAATCGGTTTAGTTCAGAACGATTTAGTTAACTAGTTCGTTCTTTCCGTTCAATTGTTCGTTTTTGTTTATCAAAAATGGATCTGAACTTTTAGACGTGAACAACAAAATTAAATATGAAATACAAACAGTTCATATGTGATTTATGTTTTAGTTTATTGGTAAGTTAACTTTTAACAGGTTCAGGTTTGCAAGGTCTACAAAAATTACGACTTTCAACATTAAATAAAATGAAAAATAATATAGCGCTTAGCGACCAAATTGAATAAAAGAACGAAAAAAATGAACTAGTTCACATATGCATATACATAGTTCAATTGAATGAATAGTTTAATAGAACGAATGGCATGGATGTTGTCGCTAAGACCTTCTTGTATAAATCCAAACTCTATAGCCTAGACTGACATTTTAATTGAGAATATTTCATAAAAATACATTTTTTCATTGCAGCCACTAGATATTTGTAATAAATTTTTTAATAAACAATAAGAACATTACAATTTCACATTAATGCATTACTCGATTGATGCAGAAAATCTTTGCTTTTAAATATTGATTATTTTTGGACTACTGATTAATGGATATAATAAACACATACAAACCCAATTTGACTAAGATCTGTATTATAATTTCGATCTTATGGCACTTCATGTCGGTTTCATAGGGTTCATTTGTATGGGGGCTAGGTCTGAACGTGGACCGAATTTCACCAATTTCAATAGCGTTCATCCTATGGCCGATGAAAGCTTATATACCAAATTTCATCAAAATATATTCATATTTGCGACCTGTAGTCTGATTACAAGCTTCACATGAACACACAGACGGACGGACGGACGGACATTGCTAAATCGACTCAGAAAGTGATTCTGAGTCGATCGGTATAATAAAAGATGGGTCTAGGTCAAATATTTTTGGTAGTTACAAACAGCAGCACAAAGTCATTATACCCAAACCTACCACTAGGGTATAATAATCACGTAAAAAATTGTTGGAAAATAGAAATAAATGTTAAGATCAATTTGTAGTGTTTGTTGATCTTGTTGATAACAATAAAATATGCCAACGAACAACTTTGATAGCGAAATTTGATTTCGATTGATAAGTGATAAAAATGTGTAGCGACTGAGTTCGTGACCAACACTTTTATAATATTAATTCTTTAAAGAACATAACGAATTGAAAACTATTGAAAATGTGGTCATGAAATCCATTGGATCAAAAATTTTAATTAGGATGTGAGAAGCTCGGTGAGAAAATATGAAGATGTGAAAACAATTTTGTTTTTCATATTTATATTTTTGTTACATACTCGCACATATGTATTTATGATTTTAATGTATGTTCAGCAAAAATAATTGCTATTAAACTCTTTCTTTTAACTCATACTCTCTGTCTGTCTGTCGTGGGGCAACCCCATACCCCCTTATCCAATTGATCTGAAACTTGGCCCATAGTCTTGTTGTTACTACAGATTCATTTTGGGGTAGTCACGCACACTCACGGAGTGCTCTAAATGTCATTTCCCCTCATCCGATCGATCTGAAACTTAATCCATACACTTGCTGTGAAAAAAGATTAACTTTGACTTAGTCACGCACAGCCACGCATGGTAACGCACAGTCACGGAGAGATTTAAATGTCATTTCCCCTCATTCAATCAATCTGAACCTTGGTCGATATACTTGCTGTAAAGAAAGATTAACTTCGACATAGTCACACACAGTCACGCATAGTTACGTACAGTCACGGAGAGATTAAAGCCTCACTTCCCTTCATAAGATCGATCTAAAACTTTGTCCATAGACCTGTTGTGGCCAAAGATTAATTTTAAGATTGTCACGCAAAGTCACACACAGTCACGGAGAGATTCAAAACTCATATGCATAAGGAAAGAAAGAGTTTAATAAAAACTTTGTTCTTATGGGTTAGGTTATTGGGTTATACCTAAATGTTTAGGTATACAATGTACATACCCATGTACATACATAGGTAAACACATATGTGTTTCAAAGTTGTCTTTATACTACTGTGTTAAAACGGAAAGGTGACTTTTGTTTTAAAATCCAACGTTTTTCCCAACCCTAAACAGTTGTTAAAATTGATTTCCGGAAAGACGTTCAAAGCTCTTAGAGGTTTGGTTTTTATCTTCTCAATTCGGTGGTTGTGGAATAATATGAGTGGAAATTTGACCGATAGGTCTCGAAAACCTTATGTAGTGTGAGAGTACAATATCGTGGTGCAGAAACCAAAAGTTGTCTGCCCATATTTCTGGCCTGATTTTGCGAATAGCTGCACGGAAACGAACCACTTCACGATAATCAAAGAAATCTGTTAACATGACTTTGATTTTTAAACGTTTTTAGTTGATATACGGTATACGCTTGCTTGTTTCGGGGTCATAGGCAGATTTCTAAGTCTCACCCCCATAATGATGCGTTTCATTGTATTGCTTCAGAGATATTAATGCCACGCTCTTTATAGAAAATCATTTATGCAATTCACAACAGGTGTTGTATGTTGTATTTTGTATATACACAATACAATCATTTGTTGTGAACAGTCAGTTGTATTTTCATAATGTAAAACGTTTTCTTTAGTAATTATCGACCCAACGAGGAAAGGTCGCTTCGTCACTTCTGTTATTTCGTACAAGAGAAAGCACATGTCGGTGTTTGCTTTTTGGTCATAAGATATACCCTGGAGTTTTAATTACGTACCTCTTCCATTTTAATTTAGAATACAAAAAAAAATTAAAATGTTTTGGTTGAGACTGAAAGAGAAAATACATACAAAAAATATAAGCATTAATTATACCCTCCACTGCAGTGTGCAGAGGGTATATATAAGTTTGTCATTCCGTTTGTAATAATTAGAAAAAAAATTTTGGACCCCATAAGATATATATATTTGTGATCCTTATAACAACCGGAGTTGATATAGCGATGTCCGTCTGTCCGTCTGTGGAAATCACGATGGCGGCATCAGTCGGGCACTTAGGGTGCTCGTTGATATAAAAAATGATTCACTAACATCCTGAAAAGTTTTTTGTTTAATTTCGTCCAAATCAGTCGATTACGGCCCGAGATTTGAATGAAGAACTAAAAAAAGTCTTGAAAAAATATAATTTTCTATGTTGTTCTTGTCACGATCACGCCCTCAATAGTGCAGCTACAGTGATCATTTTTAGTGAGAATGATTCTCCAAATTCATGGGAAGATTTCTATTTCAAAAATCATTAAAATCGGTGGAACAGGTCCAGGGAAATCTCTGAAAAAGTAAAAAAAATGAAAAATATGATGTTTCTATAGTGTTCTTGTTGTTATTCTAAATGTTATATTGTTGTCATAGCTGGACTTGTTGTTTTTGTGGTCGTTGTGGTAATAATATAATAAAAACTAACCTTTTGTACATTTTTTTATCAACTCTGGTAGAAAAATTTAAAAGTTTCCATTGTTTTGGCATCACTAAAAAAATTTACTAGATCATTTCTGTCATTGCCACGAGCCTGCCCGCAAAGTTTCAGATCGATTGGGTCACGGGAAAGGGTTCAAATCGATCCAAAATTTTTTCGACAAGCAGACACTACGAGTTAATATAAAGGGAGCAAAAATTCACCAGCATCTAAAGCAAATAATGCTAAAATACCTAGTTGTTAATAAAAAGAAACCAATGTAAATTTAGCAAAAAAATTTTTATGTATTAATTTATTTAAAGAGAAAAACACAAAAATAACGTTTGATGTTGTTTTTTTTTTGTGTGTAATATTTACATATACATACATACATACACATATTAAATAATACAAATAATATACATATATTCTATATATGTATGTATATCCATAATAACTGCTTGTTAGAAATAAATCGGTATATTAGTTTATTTACATAAAATTCTGCAATATTTTGTTGTGGGGAAAATACATTTCTTTTGCATTAACAGAGTGTCACTTCATTTTGCTCAGCGTTACTATGCCACAGTAGATGGCGCCACAATTTTTGTTTGTTCTAATTAGCTTTGCAATAGTTATTTCTATTTTAACATGAATGTCAATATTTTCAAATAGATATCATACAGAACAATGTTAAGAGTATACACGGGCTGGTCTTTTATTTCATACGTTTTTTCATTATTCTTTTACAAATATGAACATAAGTTTGGCATATTAACTTTTTGTTGTCTTTACAAAATAGAGTTACCGAGTTCATCAATGAGTTTTTTGATTTCAAAACAGTTCTACATAGTTATATAGAATTATTATTCTGCTTTACCTACAAAATATCTGATTACGATTACATCTAATTTTTAAAAATTGTTTATAATTACTAAAGCATTATTATTCACATAAATACAAAATTGCACTGTTTAAATTTTCCATTCAAATTTAAGAAAATATCAATTCTAAAAACTGGAATTAAAAATTTCCAATTATAAATTACAATTAATTGAATTTCAGAAAATAATATCAGAACGTCGGAAATTATAATTTTAAAATTTAGAAGACATCAATTGCATCTTTAATACATAAATTTTATTCGTTAAACACAAATTGAAATTCAAAAAAAAAAAAAAAAAACACCAAATACCTATGTTTACATTTAAAAAATTTTTACATTTAAAAAAATATTGACATTCAGGAGAAATTAATAGCTTTTCAGTACCGCAATTCAGTAACTTCTTTTAACGATAGTCGAATCGTTAAAAAAAAGAAAATACCAAAATTATCAGTAAAATTTTTAAACGATATTCGCTATTGTTAAACTCAGCTGTTGTTCTTATCTAAACGACAACCATTTTTGAGTTGTTTATTCAATCGATAAAAACTTGAATTTTTAGGTTGAAATGTCGTCATACATAAATAAAAATCATAAAATAGTGAAAATATTTTGCTTATATTAAAAAACTTTTTTATATAAATAAAAAAATTAAATAGCATATTCAATTCATTATATCATTTGCAAATAAATAAACAGAAATATTAGTAAAAAAATAAAGATATTAAACATAAAGGTAGAATCATCCTTTCAAACACGAAGTAATTTGTTTTTTTCTATTCTTCTTTGTGTTTTTCGCTTATTTTGACAGAGATGCCACTCGTTTACAATTTAAATAAATATAAAAATAGATTTGTCGACTGTCGTTAAGATGTATATACTTAGTGAATCACTTAATCTTTATTGCAAACAACAATAGCTGTCGATATATTTTGCGATTGTCGGATCGTTGAAATTTACAGAATCACACTACAGAAAACATTAATTTAAATTCAATGAATTTTAGAAAACGTCAAATGATATTTAAGAATTGCGAACATAAAAACTGTTACATAAATAAACGCAATTTGATGAGAATGTTATTTATATATAAATTTTCACAACATTTTTTTGGATGAAAATTTGAAGTTTTTCAGAAAATAAAGAGAACAAATTATTTTATTTAAAATGTTTGGGACATTTGGTTTTTTTTGCGTTTGGCATCCCTAATTTGAATATTTATTATTATAAATTTATTCTCTATGTTTTCCAAATATGGCAATATTTTAATAAAAAAAAAATTGAGAAAATTTTTTTTGGTTATTATATTGTTACTCCATCCGACCTATATGGGCGCAATGAAGAAATATTTGGCCAGTTAAAAGAAACTATACAGCCATCTCCAATTAGCAAGATTTAATGCATATACACATATGGTCAAAATAATAAGTACAGCCTGAAAAATTTTTTTAAAGGCTCGTAGCCGAAAATTTATTAAAATTAAAAGAAAAAACAAATACTATTTTGATTGGTTATAACATTAGAAATAAAATAAATACTAAAACAATAACAAAAAACAAAAATTAAATTCAGTCTTATTCAAAAAGTAAGTAATTAATCAAAAAACATTGGACAAAATAATAAGTACATTTAGTTAAAATAAGCAAAACAATACAAAATTCAAGTTTTTTTTTTTTAAATTTAGTGATTTAAGGTGAGTTCGTTAAAAGCCGGTATATCCACCCTTATTTTCAATTATTTTGTTGACTCTTTTTGGCATGCTGGCAATAAGTTTCCTGCAGGTCTCTACTGGTATTTCATACCAAGTTTTTTTAACAAAATCCCATAATTGATCCTTATTTTTAAAAACCTCCTTTCCAATTCTTTGTTTTAACTCTCCCCAAAGATTTTCGATCGGGTTTAAGTCCGGAGATTGACTTGGCCAGTCGAGAAGGGCCACATGATTATCTTGGAACCAATCCTTTACCAACTTAGAAGTATGCTTTGGATCGTTATCCTGCTGGAATATCCATCTAAGAGGCATACTTTCCTCAGCATAGGTCAACATCGTATTTTCCAATATGTCTTTGTAGTGGATTCTGGTCATAGTGTCGGTAATTCGATGTATCGGACCGACACCATACCACGAGAAACAACCCCATACCATAATATTGCCGCCCCCGTGCTTGACAGTCTTTTTTGTAAAGCGAACATGAAATTCTTTACCTTTAGGGCGTCGAACATTCCGGGCACAGTCGTTTCCAAATAAATTAATTTTTGTTTCATCGCTCCACAAAATTTTTCGCCATTTTTTTTCACCATCTGCTCCGGACCAATTGGAATGTCTTCTTGCAAACGCCAACCTAGCCTTTAAATTTTTTTGTCTAAGCAGAGGGACTCTTCTGGCTATCCGTCCTGGTAAACCAGCTTTTTGTAGTCTACGACGAACCGTTCGCGATGAAATTACATTTCCAATATCTGCTGAAATCGATCTTGAAGACACAAATGGGTCCTTCTTCGCAAGAGTTACAATAAGGATATCTGTTGTTTTTGATGTTTTCTTGGGTCTTCCGCGAGTTTCGAGGGTATTTTTAGGCTTTAAAGCATTTTGTACAAAAAATAGCGATCGATTCATAATTTCTGCTACAGAACGTAGACTTTTGCCACTTTCTCTTAGTCTTGAAACAATTCTTCTCTCCTCCGATGAACAATGACTTTTTCGACCCATCGCTGATAGTTTTTCCAAATATTTCTTTATAAATAGAGATTAACAACAGTGCAATAACTAGCCTTTTCAAAAAAATAGAGTAGACTTCGAAAATATTAAAGAATTCAGCAATGTATTTATTATTTTGACCAAGTACTGAAAACACATCTGCACAAAACTAACACACAATGAAAATAATGGGGAAGCCCCAGTTTTGTTTTTACTTTTAAAGGCATTGCCATATTATAGTTATTTAAAGAAAAAATAATTGCCATGTTTACTTTGTGTTAAAGTAACCAAAATTACATACAAAGAAAAAATAAGCAGGTGTACTTATTTTTTTGACCATATGTGTAGCTACCCTACACAACCATTACCTTTGCAATGGAGGTTAGGGCGAGCTATTTAATTAGCAAAAACTAAATTAAACGAGAAGTTATGTCATATAACCGGAAACGCATGCATATAGGTATATAACCTAAATGCATGCCCATCAGCAACCACGATGAACATAAAGCAAACACCGAAATAAATTCGAAATAATAGAAATGACGAAAACCAACCCAAAGAATTTGCTGAAATAATTTGGTATGAAGTTTAAGAAATTGTTTACTTTTTCATTTACATTTATTATCAAGACTCAAACCGAGGTGGAGGGTATCAAAGATTCGGCACAGCCGAATTTAACACTCTTACTTGTTTTATTTAAAATGTTTGGGACATTTGGTTTTTTGCGTTTGACATCCATAATTTGATTATTTATTATTATTATAAATTTATTCTCTATGTTTTCCAAATATGGCAATGTTTTAATACAAAAGTTGAGAGAGCTTTTGAAGAAATTAAGAAATATTTGGCCAGTTAAAAGAAACTATACAGCCATCTCCAATAAGCACAATTTAATGCATGTAGCCACCCTACACAACCATTACCTTTGCAATGGAGGTTAGAGCGAGCTATTTAATTAGCAAAAACTAAATTAAATGAGAAGTTATGTCATATATGACCAAATGACCAATGACCAAAAAGCAAATACCGAAATAAATCCGAAATAATAGAAAAGACGAAAACCAACCCAAAGAATTTGCTGAAATAATTTGGTATTAAGTTTAACATATTGTTTACTTTTTCCAATATTTTGTTTACATTTATTATCAATACTCAAACCGAGGTGGAGGGTATCAAAGATTCGGCACAGCCGGATTTAACACTCTTACTTTTTTTTTATATAAATAAACTTACCGTTATTTGCATTATTTGTCATTTTCTATTTTATTATTATTTATGCTGTTAAAATTGTATGTATTTGTTTTTTTCTTTTTCATAAAAACTGGCATTCACTTGGGACTGATATGTTATGATACAATATACAATATTTACTAAACATAGCAAATGAAGTTGGTTCGTTTTATCAGATTTTTCAATGAAAATTACCAATAACAATTTTACACTATTGTAAAGTAATACACGATACAACAGATACAACGATACAACACCTGTTGTGAATTACCCAATTGTTTTTGGAACCAATCGATATTTGACGCGTTTGAGGCCAAAAATATCTTATAAAATGGTTTTGACTGATCCTTTTGAATGTCAATGGTATCAGAAAGGTCTAATTTATGATTTTTCAGCACCAAATCTCTTATTTTTTGACGTGTTGTTTAGAAGTTGATGTTGTTTTCTCTTGTCCTTAAAAATTTTCTCTACCTTCCTGGAACTATATGTATCTGCAAGAGAAATTTCATTCCGAAAGCAATATTCAGTGGAACTTCTTCAGACATTGTTGAAATCGACAAATTCACTGTTAGTCGTTTACAAAAACGAGCGTCACTATTGAACCAATGAATATACATATTAACATCAAAGAGTACTGCCAACCAGAAAAAAAACTAATTTTCGGAGTCGCTTTAACGATGTCCGTCTTCTTGTCCATCAGTGTGTCACTGCAAACCTTGTGCGCAAACTACATGTCGCAAGTGAAAATATATATTTTGATGAATTTCGATGTATAAACATTTATCAGCTATTGAATTTTTCGGTTCACATACCTACTTAACCCCCATACAAATGCCCGCTATCAAATCGATTTAAATTGCGCTCTGATCCAAATTATTTTATACATCGCGATCAAATTTGATATGTGTATGCTTCGTAGGGTTGTCAATCGTTAAGAATTATTCGATTAATGGATAAAATGAAATAAATGTGGTCCATTTATCGGATAAAATGAATGATTCAATTTATATAAAACCAAAAATAGATGGTCACATTTCTTACATAATTTAGACTAACTTCATTGCACAGGACTTGGTATACTTAATAACTATCTAAAAGGTCTTCAGTCGGATTTCATATGCTTTTTATACATATATTATTCTGTTGTGAGGGTAAATTGAGCTTGTGCTGATGTTTGTAACTACCAAAAATATGTATCCTAAGCTCACCTTTTATTATACCGAGAGACTACGTTCGTTTGAGAACCTGGCTGTCTGTTTGACTGTATGTCCACGTAAATATTGTAATCAATTACAAGTCGCAAAAATATATACATATATATATTTTTGAAATTTAGTATGCCAGCTTTTGTAAGCCATACGATGATCATTATTGAAATTGATGAAGTTTGGTCTATGTTCAGACTTAGCCCGCATACAAATAATCGCTGCGATATCGATTAAAATATTTACCCTGTAGGACTATTTTTAGTCATAGTTCCCATCTAAAGGTGCTTTCCGTTGCTTGTATTAAAAAACAAAGATATTCCATAGCTCTTTCTGAAATTTGCTTTGTGTATTCGTTTGAGTCAAATATGTGACTACATTTTTTGCGTTGGTCCCCATAGAAATTTAGAATCCGCACGAAATTTTTCATATATACAGGGCATAAATTAATATCAACGATGCAAACTATAGGTCACAAATATGAATACAGATATTTATATGAAATTTAGTATAAAAGCTTTTATCAGCCATAGGACGAAATAACCCCTATCAGACTTACTAAAATGGTCATAAGATCCACACAGATATATATATATATATATATAGATGATATTTGGGGTATGCGTATATATTATACCCACTAATCAGCAGTCGAAAAATAAGTCTTGTAGAACCATTTATAGAAACAAATCCCATGTAAAGCTTATGCCCGATTTTCAATATCAATCTATCAAAAAACAAAAATATTGGATAGATTTTTTTCAAATTTGGTTTATATATGTTTACGGGAAAAGTAAGTGACTACCCCATAAAAAAATGACATCAGATATGAACTTTTTTATATCTGCATGCCATAAATTAATAACAATAGCACTAAAATTTGATTTAGGTTTATTTTCTATGTGCAGTTATTGCCTCAGTAAAGTTGGATCCAAAACTTTTTCTCGAATGGGTAATGTATAGTCGGTCCAGAGTGTCTATAAATTTCTTACTTGTTTAAATAAAAAATGTATTTCAGGAATATTTTGAAATTTCTGGTTTTATTCGTTATTCGATCGATTAATCGAAGCATTCTTAAAACCTGATCGCTTAAGTTAAAACCAGCGTATTTGAAAACAGTGTTGGACCAAATTTGGACTTCTAAATCTATCGAAAAGTCTACAAGAATAACATATTTTACTCAAATTTGGTCTTTTTATATTTTTGGAACACATAAGCGACTTCAGTTAATATGGACTGAATCGGAACATTCATAAGAACACTTTTGCCTATCAAAAAATATTTGAAAATCTCACTTAAATTGGGTTTACGCTTATTATGTATGTCAATTAATGAATTCACCTATGTCGGTTGGACCTAAGATCCTCTCCAAGCTAATGATATATGGTATCGTATAGTTGGTCCAGAATTTTTATTTGCTATGTTGTGTTCTTTTTTAATTTGAAAAATTTAAATAGTATAACTTTTTGCTTAGATTCTCAATAGTTCGGTTTCAGCAAGGGTATATGAATTTCAGTTTTATCAAAACTGACATTTATTTTTGTAGTTTAAAAACTAAAAATAGAAAATGAATAAGAAAAAAAAAAATTCAAATTCATTAATTTATAATCATTTACGAATTTTTTGCTGTTTTATTTCACATAGAAAAAGGTTTGTGAAGTTATAATGCAAAATTAATTTGAAGAGTTTAAAAATAATTTATAATTGAATTTTATCGAATTCCGGTTTAACTTTGTAACTTTCAGCATGTACCTAACAATATAATATTTAATAATTTTTATATTCTCCACACCTCAGTGGCAGGAAGTATATATAGGTTTGTCATTCCGTTTGTAACGCATCAAAATAAATTCCGGATACCCCAAAACCATATATTTTCTTGATCATTATAATATGGGAAGTTGATTTAGCGATGACCGTCTGTCCGTCTGTCTGTGGAAATCAATATCACGCCGTCAATATCTAAGCTAGGTCGTTCGATTTTATATAAAATCGTTTATTAACATCCCAAAGGGGTCACAAGTTATGAATGAAACTTTGAAAAAACTCTTGAAAAAGTAAAATTTTTCAGTGTGTTTGTTGTTTTTCTTAAGATATGTTGTATATGTTGTTATTCTTCCTTTTGTTAAAGTCATTGCAGTTGTGTGTATATTAATACCGCACGTGGCCTGAGCAATTATTACCACGTAATTTTTATCGTTAAAATTAAAAATT
>CAVMKG010000589.1:47500-49191 GCA_963682025.1 Cordilura impudica
AAAATTAAAAATTAAAAATTAAAAATTAAAAATTAAAAATTAAAAATTAAAAATTAAAAATTAAAAATTAAAAATTAAAAATTAAAAATTAAAAATTAAAAATTAAAAATTAAAAATTAAAAATTAAAAATTAAAAATTAAAAATTAAAAATTAAAAATTAAAAATTAAAAATTAAAAATTAAAAATTAAAAATCAAAAATTAAAAATTAAAAATTAAAAATTAAAAATTAAAAATTAAAAATTAAAAATTAAAAATTAAAAATTAAAAATTAAAAATTAAAAATTAAAAATTAAAAATTAAAAATTAAAAATTAAAAATTAAAAATTAAAAATTAAAAATTAAAAATTAAAAATTAAAAATTAAAAATTAAAAATTAAAAATTAAAAATTAAAAATTTAAAA
The DNA here is from genome assembly GCA_963682025.1 of Cordilura impudica. Classification (NCBI taxonomy): domain Eukaryota; kingdom Metazoa; phylum Arthropoda; class Insecta; order Diptera; family Scathophagidae; genus Cordilura; species Cordilura impudica. The sequence goes on from CAVMKG010000589.1 coordinate 47,904, forward strand.
TTAAAAATTAAAAGTTAAAAATTAAAAATTAAAAATTAAAAATTAAAAATTAAAAATTAAAAATTAAAAATTAAAAATTAAAAATTAAAAATTAAAAATTAAAAATTAAAAATTAAAGATTAAAAATTAAAAATTAAAAATTAAAAATTCAAAATAAAAAATTAAAAATTAAAAATTAAAAATTTAAAATTCAAAATTCGAAATTCAAAATTAAATATTAAAAATTAAATATTAAAAATTAAAAATTAAAAATTAAAAATTAAAAATTAAAAATTAAAAATTAAAAATTAAAAATTAAAAATTAAAAATTAAAAATTAAAAATTAAAAATTAAAAACTGAAAATTAAAAATTAAAAATTAAATATTAAATATTAAAAATTAAAAATTAAAAATTAAAAATTAAAAATTAAAAATTAAAAATTAAAAATTAAAAATTAAAAATTAAAAATTAAAAATTAAAAATTAAAAAATTAAAAATTAAAAATTAAAAATTAAAAATTAAAAATTAAAAATTAAAAATTAAAAATTAAAAATTAAAAATTAAAAATTAAAAATTAAAAATTAAAAATTAAATATTAAAAATTAAAAATTAAAAAATAAATATTAAAACTTAAAAATTAAAAATTAAAAATTAAAAATTAAAAATTAAAAATTAAAAATTGAAAATTAAAAATTAAAAATTAAAAATTAAAAATTAAAAATTAAATATTAAATATTAAAAATTAAAAATTAAAAATTAAAAATTAAAAATTAAAAATTAAAAATTAAAAATTAAAAATTAAAAATTAAAAATTAAAAATTAAAAATTAAAAATTAAAAATTAAAAATTAAAAATTAAAAATTAAAAATTAAAAATTAAAAATTAAAAATTAAAAATTAAAAATTAAAAATTAAAAATTAAAAATTAAAAATTAAAAATTAAAAATTCAAAATTCAGAATTAAAAATTCAAAATTAAAAATTAAAAATTAAAAATTAAAAATTATATATTAAAAATTAAAAATTAAAAATTAAAAATTAAAAATTAAAAATTAAAAATTAAAAATTAAAAATTAAAAATTATAAATTATAAATTAAAAATTAAAAAATAAAAATTAAAAATTAAAAATTAAAAATTAAAATTAAAAATTAAAAATTAAAAATTAAAAATTAAAAATTAAAAATTAAAAATTAAAAATTAAAAATTAAAAATTAAAAATTAAAAATTAAAAATTAAAAATTAAAAATTAAAAATTAAAAATTAAAAATTAAAAATTAAAAATTAAAAATTAAAAATTAAAAATTAAAAA
>CAVMKG010000590.1:0-7500 GCA_963682025.1 Cordilura impudica
TTTAATTTTTAATTTTTAATTTTTAATTTTTAATTTTTAATTTTTAATTTTTAATTTTTAATTTTTAATTTTTAATTTTTAATTTTTAATTTTTAATTTTTAATTTTTAATTTTTAATTTTTAATTTTTAATTTTTAATTTTTAATTTTTAATTTTTAATTTTTAATTTTTAATTTTTAATTTTAATTTTTAATTTTTAATTGTTAATTTTTAATTTTTAATTTTTAATTTTTAATTTTTAATTTTTAATTTTTAATTTTTAATTTTTAATTTTTAATTTTTAATTTTTAATTTTTAATTTTTAATTTTTAATTTTAATTTTTAATTTTTAATTTTTAATTTTTAATTTTTAATTTTTAATTTTTAATTTTTAATTTTTAATTTTTAATTTTTAATTTTTAATTTTTAATTTTAATTTTTAATTTTTAATTTTTAATTTTTAATTTTTAATTTTTAAATTTTTAATTTTTAATTTTTAATTTTTAATTTTTAATTTTTAATTTTTAATTTTTAATTTTTAATTTTTAATTTTTATTTTTTAATTTTTAATTTTTAATTTTTAATTTTTAATTTTTAATTTTTAATTTTTAATTTTTAATTTTTAATTTTTAATTTTTAATTTTTAATTTTTAATTTTTTAATTTTTAATTTTTAATTTTTAATTTTTAATTTTTAATTTTTAATTTTTAATTTTAATTTTTAATTTTTAATTTTTAATTTTTAATTTTTAATTTTTAATTTTTAATTTTTAATTTTTAATTTTTAATTTTTAATTTTTAATTTTTAATTTTTAATTTTTAATTTTTAATTTTTAATTTTTAATTTTTAATTTTTAATTTTTAATTTTTAATTTTTAATTTTTATTTTTAATTTTAATTTTTAATTTTTAATTTTTAATTTTTAATTTTTAATTTTTAATTTTTAATTTTTAATTTTTTTAATTTTTAATTTTAATTTTTAATTTTTAATTTTTAATTTTTAATTTTTAATTTTTAATTTTTAATTTTTAATTTTTAATTTTTAATTTTTAATTTTTAATTTGTAATTTTTAATTTTTAATTTTTAATTTTTAATGTTTAATTTTTAATTTTTAATTTTTAATTTTTAATTTTTAATTTTTAATTTTTAATTTTTAATTTTTAATTTTTAATTTTTAATTTTTAATTTTTAATTTTTAATTTTTAATTTTTAATTTTTAATTTTTAATTTTTTATTTTTAATTTTTAATTTTTAACTTTTAATTTTTAATTTTTAATTTTTAATTTTTAATTTTTAATTTTTTATTTTTAATTTTTAATTTTTAATTTTTAATTTTTAATATTTAATTTTTAATTTTTAATTTTTAATTTTTAATTTTAAATTTTTAATTCTTCATTTTTAATTCTTAATTTTTAATTTTAAATTTTTAATTTCTAATTTTTAATTTTTACTTTTAATTTTTAATTTGTAATTTTTGTTTTTATTTTTATTTTTAATTTTTAATTTTTGATTTTTAATTTTTAATTTTTAATTTTTAATTTTTAATTTTTACTTTTTAATTTTTAATTTTTAATTTTTAATTTTTAATTTTTAATTTTTAATTTTTAATTTTTAATTTTTAATTTTTAATTTTTAATTTTTAATTTTTAATTTTTAATTTTTAATTTTTAATTTTTAATTTTTAATTTTTAATTTTTAATTTTTAATTTTTAATTTTGAATTTTGAATTTTTAATTTTTAATTTTTAATTTTTAATTTTTAATTTTTAATTTTTAATTTTTAATTTTTAATTTTTAATTTTTAATTTTTAATTTTTAATTTTTAATTTTTAATTTTTAATTTTTAATTTTTAATTTTTAATTTTTAATTTTTAATTTTTAATTTTTAATTTTTAATTTTTAATTTTTAATTTTTAATTTTTAATTTTTAATGTTTAATTTTTAATTTTTAATTTTTAATTTTTAATTTTTAATTTTTAATTTTTAATTTTTAATTTTTTAATTTTTAATTTTTAATTTTTAATTTTTAATTTTTAATTTTTAATTTTTAATTTTTAATTTTTAATTTTTAATTTTTAATTTTTAATTTTTAATTTTTAATTTTTAATTTTTAATTTTTAATTTTTAATATTTAATTTTTACTTTTTAATTTTTAATTTTTAATTTTTAATTTTTAATTTTTAATTTTTAATTTTTAATTTTTAATTTTTAATTTTTAATTTTTTATTTTTAATTTTTAATTTTTAATTTTTAATTTTTAATTTTTAATTTTTAATTTTTAATTTTTAATTTTTAATTTTTAATTTTTAATTTTTAATTTTTAATTTTTAATTTTTAATTTTTAATGTTTAATTTTTAATTTTTAATTTTTAATTTTTAATTTTTAATTTTTAATTTTTAATTTTTAATTTTTAATTTTTAATTTTTAATTTTTAATTTTAATTTTTAATTTTTAATTTTTTATTTTTAATTTTTAATTTTTAATTTTTAATTTTTAATTTTTAATTTTTAATTTTTAATTTTTAATTTTTAATTTTTAATTTTTAATTTTTAATTTTTAATTTTTAATTTTTAATTTTTATTTTTAATTTTTAATTTTTAATTTTTATCTTAATTTTTAATTTTTAATTTTTAATTTTTAATTTTTAATTTTTAATTTTCAATTTTTAATTTTTAATTTTTAATTTTTAATTTTAAATTTTTACTTTTACTTTTTAATTTTTAATTTTTAATTATTAATTATTAATTATTAATTTTAAATTTATAATTTTTAATTTTTAATTTTGAATTTTTAATTTTTAGTTTTTAATTTTAAATTTTTAATTTTTAATTTTTAATTTTTAATTTTTAATTTTTAATTTTTAATTTTTAATTTTTAATTTTTAATTTTTAATTTTTAATTTTTAATTTTTAATTTTTAATTTTTAATTTTTAATTTTTAATTTTTAATTTTTAATTTTTAATTTTTAATTTTTAATTTTTAATTTTTAATTTTTAATTTTTAATTTTTAATTTTTAATTTTTAATTTTTAATTTTTAATTTTTAATTTTTAATTTTTAATTTTTAATTTTTAATTTTTAATTTTTAATTTTTAATTTTAATTTTTAATTTTTAATTGTTAATTTTTAATTTTTAATTTTTAATTTTTAATTTTTAATTTTTAATTTTTAATTTTTAATTTTTAATTTTTAATTTTTAATTTTTAATTTTTAAATTTTAATTTTTAATTTTTAATTTTTAATTTTTAATTTTTAATTTTTAATTTTTAATTTTTAATTTTTAATTTTTAATTTTTAATTTTTAATTTTTAATTTTTAATTTTTAATTTTTAATTTTTAATTTTTAATTTTTAATTTTTAATTTTTAATTTTTAATTTTTACTTTTTAATTTTTAATTTTTAATTTTTAATTTTTAATTTTTAATTTTTAATTTTTAATTTTTAATTTTTAATTTTTAATTTTTAATTTTTAATTTTTAATTTTTAATTTTTAATTTTTAATTTTTAATTTTTAATTTTTAATTTTTAATTTTTAATTTTTAATTTTTAATTTTTAATTTTTAATTTTTAATTTTTAATTTTTAATTTTTAATTTTTAATGTTTAATTTTTAATTTTTAATTTTTAATTTTTAATTTTTAATTTTTTAAATTTTAATTTTTAATTTTTAATTTTTTATTTTTAATTTTTAATTTTTAATTTTTAATTTTTAATTTTTAATTTTTAATTTTTAATTTTTTATTTTTAATTTTTAATTTTTAATTTTTAATTTTTAATTTTTAATTTTTAATATTTAATTTTTAATTTTTAATTTTTAATTTTAAATTTTTAATTCTTCATTTTTAATTCTTAATTTTTAATTTTAAATTTTTAATTTCTAATTTTTAATTTTTACTTTTAATTTTTAATTTGTAATTTTTGTTTTTATTTTTATTTTTAATTTTTAATTTTTGATTTTTAATTTTTAATTTTTAATTTTTTTAATTTTTAATTTTTAATTTTTAATTTTTAATTTTTAATTTTTAATTTTTAATTTTTAATTTTTAATTTTTAATTTTTAATTTTTAATTTTTATTTTTAATTTTTAATTTTTAATTTTTAATTTTTAATTTTTAATTTTTAATTTTTAATTTTTAATTTTTAATTTTCAATTTTTAATTTTTTATTTTTAATTTTTAATTTTTAATTTTAAATTTTTACTTTTACTTTTTAATTTTTAATTTTTAATTATTAATTATTAATTTTAAATTTTTAATTTTTAATTTTTAATTTTTAATTTTGAATTTTTAATTTTTAGTTTTTAATTTTAAATTTTTAATTTTAATTTTTAATTTTTAATTTTTAATTTTTAATTTTTAATTTTTAATTTTTAATTTTTAATTTTTAATTTTTAATTTTTAATTTTTAATTTTTAATTTTTAATTTTTAATTTTTAATTTTTAATTTTTAATTTTTAATTTTTAATTTTTAATTTTTAATTTTTAATTTTTAATTTTTAATTTTTAATTTTTAATTTTTAATTTTTAATTTTTAATTTTTAATTTTTAATTTTTAATTTTTAATTTTAGTTTTTAATTTTTAATTTTTAAATTTCTAATTTTTAATTTTTAATTTTTAATTTTTAATTTTTAATTTTTAATTTTTAATTTTTAATTTTTAATTTTTAATTTTTAATTTTTAATTTTTAATTTTTAATTTTTAATTTTTAATTTTTAATTTTTAATTTTTAATTTTTAATTTTTAATTTTTAATTTTTAATTTTTAAATTTTAATTTTTAGTTTTAATTTTTAATTTTTAATCTTTAATTTTTAATTTTTAATTTTTAATTTTTAATTTTTAATTTTTAATTTTTAATTTTTAATTTTTAATTTTTAATTTTTAATTTTTAATTTTTAATTTTTAATTTTTAATTTTTAATTTTTAATTTTTAATTTTTAATTTTTAATTTTTAATTTTTAATTTTTAATTTTTAATTTTTAATTTTTAATTTTTAATTTTTAATTTTTAATTTTTAATTTTTAATTTTTAATTTTTAATTTTTAATTTTTTATTTTTTAATTTTTAATTTTTAATTTTTAATTTTTAATTTTTAATTTTTAATTTTTAATTTTTAATTTTTAATTTTTAATTTTTAATTTTTAATTTTTAAATTTTAATTTTTAATTTTAGTTTTTAATTTTTAATTTTTCATTTTTAATTTTAAATTTTAAATTTTAAATTTTTAATTTTAAATTTTTAATTTTTAATTTTTAATTTTTAATTTTTAATTTTTAATTTTTAATTTTTAATTTTTAATTTTTAATTTTTAATTTTTAATTTTTAATTTTTAATTTTTAATTTTTAATTTTTAATTTTTAATTTTTAATTTTTAATTTTTAATTTTTTAATTTTTACTTTTTACTTTTTACTTTTTAATTTTTAATTTTTAATTTTTAATTTTGATTTTTAATTTTTAATTTTTAATTTTTAATTTTTAATTTTTAATTTTTAATTTTTAATTTTTAATTTTTAATTTTTAATTTTTAATTTTTAATTATTAATTTTAAATTTTTAATTTTTAATTTTTAATTTTGAATTTTGAATTTTGAATTTTTAATTTATAATTTATAATTTATAATTTATAATTTATAATTTTTAATTTTTAATTTTTAATTTTAAATTTTTAATTTTTAATTTAAAATTTTTAATTTTTAATTTTAAATTTTAATTTTTAATTTTTAATTTTTAATTTTTAATTTTAAATTTTTAATTTTTAATTTTTAGTTTTTAATTTTTAATTTTTAATTTTTAATTTTTAATTTTTAATTTTTAATTTTTAATTTTTAATTTTTAATTTTTAATTTTTAATTTTTATTTTTAATTTTTAATTTTTAATTTTTAATTTTTAATTTTTAATTTTTAATTTTTAATTTTTAATTTTTAATTTTTAATTTTTAATTTTTAATTTTTAATTTTTAATTTTTAATTTTTAATTTTTAATTTTTAATTTTTAATTTTTAATTTTTAACTTTTAATTTTTAATTTTTAATTTAAAATTTTAAATTTTTAATTTTTAATTTTTAATTTTTAATTTTTAATTTTTAATTTTTAATTTTTTATTTTTAATTTTTAATTTTTAATTTTTAATTTTTAATTTTTAATATTTAATTTTTAATTTTTAATTTTTAATTTTTAATTTTTAATTTTTAATTTTAAATTTTTAATTCTTCATTTTTAATTCTTAATTTTTAATTTTAAATTTTTAATTTCTAATTTTTAATTTTTACTTTTAATTTTTAATTTGTAATTTTTGTTTTTATTTTTATTTTTAATTTTTAATTTTTGATTTTTAATTTTTAATTTTTAATTTTTAATTTTTAATTTTTAATTTTTACTTTTTAATTTTTAATTTTTAATTTTTAATTTTTAATTTTTAATTTTTAATTTTTAATTTTTAATTTTTAATTTTTAATTTTTAATTTTTAATTTTTAATTTTTAATTTTTAATTTTTAATTTTGAATTTTTAATTTTTAATTTTTAATTTTTAATTTTTAATTTTTAATTTTTAATTTTTAATTTTTAATTTTTAATTTTTAATTTTTAATTTTTAATTTTTAATTTTTAATTTTTAATTTTTAATTTTTAATTTTTAATTTTTAATTTTTAATTTTTAATTTTTAATTTTTAATTTTTAATTTTTAATTTTTAATTTTTAATTTTTAATTTTTAATTTTTAATTTTTAATTTTTAATTTTTAATTTTTAATTTTTAATTTTTAATTTTTAATTTTTAATTTTTAATTTTTAATTTTTAATTTTTAATTTTTAATTTTTAATTTTTAATTTTTAATTTTTAATTTTTAATTTTTAATTTTTAATTTTTAATTTTTAATTTTTAATTTTTAATTTTTAATTTTTAATTTTTAATTTTTAATATTTAATTTTTACTTTTTAATTTTTAATTTTTAATTTTTAATTTTTAATTTTTAATTTTTAATTTTTAATTTTTAATTTTTTATTTTTAATTTTTAATTTTTAATTTTTAATTTTTAATTTTTAATTTTTAATTTTTAATTTTTAATTTTTAATTTTTAATTTTTAATTTTTAATTTTTAATTTTTAATTTTTAATTTTTAATGTTTAATTTTTAATTTTTAATTTTTAATTTTTAATTTTTAATTTTTAATTTTTAATTTTTAATTTTTAATTTTTAATTTTTAATTTTTAATTTTTAATTTTTAATTTTTTATTTTTAAGTTTTAATTTTTAATTTTTAATTTTTAATTTTTAATTTTTAATTTTTAATTTTTAATTTTTAATTTTTAATTTTTAATTTTTAATTTTTAATTTTTAATTTTTAATTTTTAATTTTTAATTTTTAATTTTTATTTTTAATTTTTAATTTTTAATTTTTAATTCTTAATTTTTAATTTTTAATTTTTAATTTTTAATTTTTAATTTTCAATTTTTAATTTTTAATTTTTAATTTTTAATTTTAAATTTTTACTTTTACTTTTTAATTTTTAATTTTTAATTATTAATT
>CAVMKG010000590.1:12500-15000 GCA_963682025.1 Cordilura impudica
TTTTTAGTTTTAGTTTTTTATTTTTAATTTTTCATTTTTAATTTTAAATTTTATATTTTTAATTTTAAATTTTTAATTTTTAATTTTTAATTTTTACTTTTTACTTTTTACTTTTTAATTTTTAATTTTTAATTTTTAATTTTTAATTTTTAATTTTTAATTTTTAATTTTTAATTTTTAATTTTTAATTTTTAATTTTTAATTTTTAATTTTTAATTTTTAATTTTTAATTTTTAATTTTTAATTTTTAATTTTTAATTTTTAATTTTTAATTTTTAATTTTTAATTTTTAATTTTTAATTTTTAATTTTTTATTTTTAATTTTTAATTTTTAATTTTTAATTTTTATTTTTAATTTTTAATTTTTAATTTTTAATTTTTGATTTTTAACTTTTAACTTTTAATTTTTAATTTTTAATTTTTAATTTTTAATTTTTAATTTTTAATTTTGAATTTTTAATTTTTAACTTTCATTTTTAATTTTTAATTTTTAATTTTTAATTTTTAATTTTTAATATTTTTTTTTTTCATTTTTAAATCTTTAATTTTTAAATTTTTAATTTTTTATTTTCAATTTTTAATTTTTAATTTTTAATTTTTAGTTTTTAATTTTTAATTTTTAATTTTTAATTTTTAATTTTTAATTTTTAATTTTTAATTTTTAATTTTTAATTTTTAATTTTTAATTTTTAATTTTTAATTTTTAATTTTTAATTTTTAATTTTTAATTTTTAATTTTTAATTTTTAATTTTTAATTTTTAATTTTTAGTTTTTAATTTTTAATTTTTAATTTTTAATTTTTAATTTTTAATTTTTAATTTTTAATTTTTAATTTTTAATTTTGAATTTTTAGTTTTTAATTTTTAATTTTTAATTTTGAATTTTGAATTTTTAATTTTTAATTTTTAATTTTTAATTTTTAATTTTTAATTTTTAATTTTTAATTTTTAATTTTTAATTTTTAATTTTTAATTTTTAATTTTTAATTTTTAATTTTTAATTTTCAATTTTAAATTTTTAATTTTTAATTTTTAATTTTAAATTTTTACTTTTACTTTTTAATTTTTAATTTTTAATTATTAATTATTAATTTTAAATTTTTAATTTTTAATTTTTAATTTTGAATTTTTAATTTTTAGTTTTTAGTTTTTAATTTTAAATTTTTAATTTTTAATTTTTAATTTTTAATTTTTAATTTTTAATTTTTAATTTTTAATTTTTGATTTTTAATTTTTAATTTTTAATTTTTAATTTTTAATTTTAGTTTTTAATTTTTAATTTTTAAATTTCTAATTTTTAATTTTTAATTTTTAATTTTTAATTTTTAATTTTTAATTTTTAATTTTTAATTTTTAATTTTTAATTTTTAATTTTTAATTTTTAATTTTTAATTTTTAATTTTTAATTTTTAATTTTTAATTTTTAAATTTTAATTTTTAGTTTTAATTTTTAATTTTTAATCTTTAATTTTTAATTTTTAATTTTTAATTTTTAATTTTTAATTTTTAATTTTTAATTTTTAATTTTTAATTTTTAATTTTTAATTTTTAATTTTTAATTTTTAATTTTTAATTTTTAATTTTTAATTTTTAATTTTTAATTTTTAATGTATAATTTTTAATTTTTAATTTTTAATTTTTAATTTTTAGTTTTTAATTTTTAATTTTTAATTTTTAATTTTTAATTTTTAATTTTTAATTTTTAATTTTTAATTTTTAATTTTTAATTTTTAATTTTTAATTTTTAATTTTTAATTTTTTATTTTTAATTTTTAATTTTTAATTTTTAATTTTTAATTTTTAATTTTTAATTTTTAATTTTTAATTTTTATTTTTAATTTTTAATTTTTAATTTTTAATTTTTAATTTTTAATTTTTAGTTTTAGTTTTTTATTTTTAATTTTTCATTTTTAATTTTAAATTTTATATTTTTAATTTTAAATTTTTAATTTTTTAATTTTTAATTTTTACTTTTTACTTTTTACTTTTTAATTTTTAATTTTTAATTTTTAATTTTTAATTTTTAATTTTTAATTTTTAATTTTTAATTTTTAATTTTTAATTTTTAATTTTTAATTTTTAATTTTTAATTTTTAATTTTTAATTTTTAATTTTTAATTTTTTAATTTTTAATTTTTAATTTTTAATTTTTAATTTTTAATTTTTAATTTTTAATTTTTAATTTTTAATTTTTAATTTTTAATTTTTAATTTTTAATTTTTAATTTTTAATTTTTAATTTTTAATTTTTAATTTTTAATTATTAATTTTAAATTTTTAATTTTTAATTTTTAGTTTTGAATTTTGAATTTTGAATTTTTAATTTATAATTTATAATTTTTAATTTTTATTTTTAAATTTTAAATTTTTAATTTTTAATTTTTAATTTAAAATTTTTAATTTTTAATTTTAAATTTTAATTTTTAATTTTTAATTTTTAATTTTTAATTTTTAATTTTTAATTTTTAATTTTAAATTTTTAATTTTTAGTTTTTAATTTT
>CAVMKG010000591.1:0-2500 GCA_963682025.1 Cordilura impudica
AAATTAAAAATTAAAAATTAAAAATTAAAAATTAAAAACTAAAAATTAAAAATTAGAAATTAGAAATTAAAAATTAAAAACTAAAAATTAAAAATTAGAAATTAAAAATTAAAAATTAAAAATTAAAAATTAAAAATTAAAAACTAAAAACTAAAAACTAAAAATTAAAAATTAAAAATTAAAAATTAAAAATTAAAAATTAAAAATTAAAAATTAAAAATTAAAAATTAAAAATTAAAAATTAAAAATTAAAAATTAAAAATTAAAAATTAAAAATTAAAAATTAAAAATTAAAAATTAAAAATTAAAAATTAAAAATTAAAAATTAAAAATTAAAAATTAAAAATTAAACATTAAATATTAAAATTAAAAATTAAAAATCAAAAAATTAAAAATTAAAAATTAAAAATTAAAAATTAAAAATTAAAAATTAAAAATTAAAAATTAAAAATTAAAAATTACAAATTAAAAATTAAAAATTACAAATTACAAATTAAAAATTAAAAATTAAAAATTGAAAACTAAAAACTAAAAATTAAAAATTAAAAATTAAAAATTAAAAATTAAAAATTAAAAATTAAAAATTTAAAATTAAAAATTAAAAATTAAAAATTAAAAATTAAAAATTAAAAATTAAAAATTAAAAATTAAAAATTAAAAATTAAAATTAAAAATTAAAAATTAAAAATTAAAAATTAAAAATTAAAAATTAAAAATTAAAAATTAAAAATTAAAAATTAAAAAATTAAAAATTAAAAATTAAAAATTAAAAATTAAAAATTAAAAATTAAAAATTAAAAATTAAAAATTAAAAATTAAAAATTAAAAATTAAAAATTAAAAATTAAAAAATTAAAAATTAAAAATTAAAAATTAAAAATTAAAAAATTAAAAAATTAAAAATTAAAAATTAAAAATTAAAAATTAAAAATTAAAAATTAAAAATTAAAAATTAAAAATAAAAATAAAAAATTAAAAATTAAAAATTAAATTCAAAAATTAAAAATTAAAAATTAAAAATTAAAAATTAAAAATTAAAAATTAAAAATTAAAAATTAAAAATTAAAAATTAAAAATTAAAAATTAAAAATTAAAAATTAAAAATTAAAAATTAAAAATTAAAAAATTAAAAATTAAAAATTAAAAATTAAAAATTAAAAATTAAAAATTAAAAATTAAAAATTAAAAATTAAAAATTAAAAATTAAAAATTAAAAATTAAAAATTAAAAATTAAAAATTAAAAATTAAAAATTAAAAATTAAAAATTAAAAATTAAAAATTAAAAATTAAAAATTAAAAATTAAAAATTAAAAACTAAAAATTAAAAATTAGAAATTAGAAATTAAAAATTAAAAACTAAAAATTAAAAATTAGAAATTAAAAATTAAAAATTAAAAATTAAAAATTAAAAACTAAAAACTAAAAATTAAAAATTAGAAATTAGAAATTAAAAAATTAAAAACTAAAAATTAAAAATTAGAAATTAAAAATTAAAAATTAAAAATTAAAAACTAAAAATTAAAAATTAAAAATTAAAAATTAAAAATTAAAAATTATTAAAAATTAAAAATTAAAATTAAAAATTAAAAATTAAAAATTAAAAATTAAAAATTAAAAATTAAAAACTAAAAATTAAAAATTAGAAATTAGAAATTAAAAATTAAAAACTAAAAATTAAAAATTAGAAATTAAAAATTAAAAATTAAAAATTAAAAATTAAAAACTAAAAACTAAAAACTAAAAATTAAAAATTAAAAATTAAAAATTAAAAATTAAAAATTAAAAATTAAAAATTAAAAAATTAAAAAATTAAAAATTAAAAATTAAAAATTAAAAATTAAAAATTAAAAATTAAAAATTAAAAATTAAAAATTAAAAATTAAAAATTAAAAATTAAAAATTAAAAATTAAAAATTAAACATTAAATATTAAAATTAAAAATTAAAAATCAAAAAATTAAAAATTAAAAATTAAAAATTAAAAATTAAAAATTAAAATTAAAAATTACAAATTAAAAATTAAAAATTACAAATTACAAATTAAAAATTAAAAATTAAAAATTGAAAACTAAAAACTAAAAATTAAAAATTAAAAATTAAAAATTAAAAATTAAAAATTAAAAATTAAAAATTAAAAATTAAAAATTAAAAATTAAAAATTAAAAATTAAAAATTAAAAATTAAAAATTAAAAATTAAAAATTAAAAATTAAAAATTAAAAATTAAAAATTAAAAATTAAAAATTAAAAATTAAAAATTAAAAATTAAAAATTAAAAATTAAAAATTAAAAATTAAAAATTAAAAATTAAAAATTAAAAATTAAAAATTAAAAATTAAAAATTAAAAATTAAAAATTAAAAATTAAAAATTAAAAATTAAAAATTAAAAATTAAAAATTAAAAATTAAAAATTAAAAATTAAAAATTAAAAATTAAAAATTAAAAATTAAAAATTAAAAATTAAAAATTAAAAATTAAAAATTAAAAAAATTAAAAATTAA
>CAVMKG010000591.1:10000-26005 GCA_963682025.1 Cordilura impudica
AAAATTAAAAATTAAAAATTAAAAATTAAAAATTAAAAATTAAAAATTAAAAATTAAAAATTAAAAATTAAAAATTAAAAATTAAAAAATAAAAATTAAAAATTAAAATTAAAAATTAAAAATTAAAAATTAAAAATTAAAATTAAAAATTAAAAATTAAAAATTAAAAATTAAAAATTAAAAATTAAAAATTAAAAAATTAAAAATTAAAAATTAAAAATTAAAAATTAAAAATTAAAAATTAAAAATTAAAAATTAAAAATTAAAATTAAAAATTAAAAATTAAAAATTAAAAATTAAAAATTAAAAATTAAAAATTAAAAATTAAAAATTAAAAATTAAAAATTAAAAATTAAAAATTAAAAATTAAAAATTAAAAATTAAAAATTAAAAATTAAAAATTAAAAATTAAAAATTAAAAATTAAAAATTAAAAATTAAAAATTAAAAATTAAAAATTAAAAATTAAAAATTAAAAATTAAAAATTACAATTAAAAATTAAAAATGAAATATGAAATATGAAAAATTAAAAATTAAAAATAAAAAATTAAAAATTTAAAATTAAAAATTAAAAATTAAAAATTACAAATTAAAAATTAAAAATTAAAAATTAAAAAATTAAAAATTAAAAATTAAAAATTAAAAATTAAAAATTAAAAATTAAAAATTGAAAATTAAAAATTAAAAATTAAAAATTAAAAATTAAAAATTAAAAATTAAAAACTAAAAACTAAAAATAAAAATTAAAAATTAAAAATTAAAATTAAAAATTAAAAATTAAAAATTAAAAATAAAAATTAAAAATTAAAAATTAAAAATTAAAAATAAAAATTAAAAATTAAAAATTAAAAATTAAAAATTAAAAATTAAAAAGTAAAAATTAAAAATTAAAAATTAAAAATTAAAAATTAAAAATTAAAAATTAAAAATTAAAAATTAAAAATTAAAAATTAAAAATTAAAAATTAAAAATTAAAAATTAAAAATTAAAAATTTAAAATTAAAATTAAAAATTAAAAATTAAAAATTAAAAATTAAAAATTACAATTTACAAATTACAAATTACAAATTACAAATTACAAATTACAAATTACAAATTACAAATTACAAAATACAAATTACAAATTACAAATTATAAATTACAAATTACAAATTACAAATTACAAATTACAAATTACAAATTACAAATTACAAAATACAAATTACAAATTACAAATTAAAAATTAAAAACTGAAAACTAAAAATTAAAAATTTAAAAATTAAAAATTAAAAATTAAAAAATAAAAATCAAAAATTAAAAATTAAAAATTAAAAAATAAAACTTAAAAATTAAAAATTAAAAATTAAAAATTAAAAATTAAAAATTAAAAATTAAAAATTAAAAACTAAAAATTAAAAATTAAAAATTAAAAATTAAAAATTAAAAATTAAAAATTAAAAATTAACAATTAAAAATTAAATATTAAAATTAAAAATTAAAAATCAAAAAATTAAAAATTAAAAATTAAAAATTACAAATTACAAATTACAAATTAAAAATTAAAAATTAAAAATTGAAAATTAAAAATTAAAAATTAAAAATTAAAAATTAAAAATTAAAAATTAAAAATTAAAAATTAAAAATTAAAAATTAAAAATTAAAAATTAAAAATTAAAAATTAAAAATTAAAAATTAAAAATTAAAAATTAAAAATTAAAAATTAAAAATTAAAAATTAAAAATTAAAAATTAAAAATTAAAAATTAAAAATTAAAATTTAAAAATTAAAAATTAAAAATTAAAAATTAAAAATTGAAAATTAAAAATTAAAAATTAAAAATTAAAAATTAAAAATTAAAAATTAAAAATTAAAAATTAAAAATTAAAAATTAGAAATTAAAAATCAAAAATTAAAAATTAAAAATTAAAAATTAAAAATTAAAAATTAAAAATTAAAAATTAAAAATTAAAATTTAAAAATTAAAAATTAAAAATTAAAAATTAAAAATTAAAAATTAAAAATTAAAAATTAAAAATTAAAAATTAAAAATGAAAAATTAAAAATAAAAAATTAAAAACTAAAAATTAAAAATTAGAAATTAAAAATTAAAAACTAAAAATTAAAAATTAGAAATTAGAAATTAAAAATTAAAAATTAAAAATTAAAAATTAAAAATTAAAAATTAAAAATTAAAAATTAAAAATTAAAAATTAAAAATTAAAAATTAAAAATTAAAAATTAAAAATTAAAAATTAAAAATTAAAAATTAAAAATTAAAAATTGTAAATTAAAAACTAAAAAATTAAATATTAAAAATTAAAAATTAAAAATTAAAAATTAAAAATTGAAAATTAAAAATTAAAAATTAAAAATTAAAAATTAAAAATTAAAAATTAAAAATTAAAAATTAAAAATTAAAAATTAAAAATTAAAAATTAAAAATTAAAAATTAAAAATTAAAAATTGAAAATTAAAAATTAAAAATTAAAAATTAAAAATTAAAAATTAAAAATTAAAAATTAAAAATTAAAAATTAAAAATTAAAAATTAAAAATTAAAAATGAAAAATTAAAAATTAAAAATTAAAAATTAAAAATTAAAAATTAAAAATTAAAAATTAAAAATTACAATTAAAAATGAAAAATGAAAAATGAAATATGAAAAATCAAAAATTAAAAATAAAAAATTAAAAATTTAAAATTATAAATTACAAATTACAAATTAAAAATTAAAAATTAAAAATTAAAAAATTAAAAATTAAAAATTAAAAATTAAAAATTAAAAATTAAAAATTAAAAATTAAAAATTAAAAATTAAAAATTAAAAATTAAAAATTAAAAATTAAAAATTAAAAATTAAAAATTAAAAATTAAAAATTAAAAATTAAAAATTAAAAATTAAAAATTAAAAATTAAAAATTAAAAATAAAAATTAAAAATTAAAAATTAAAACTTAAAAATTAAAAATTAAAATTAAAAATTAAAATTAAATTAAAATTAAATTAAAATTAAAAATTAAAAATTACAAATTACAAATTACAAATTACAAATTACAAATTGTGAGGACCCAATTTTGATACAAAATTGGCCACACATTAGATGTACAGCGAACCGTAGACAACCAAACAGACCGGACCGGTGAATTACATTCACCATGACACAAGACAGTGAATTACATTCACTAAGACACCGGTGTGAATTACATTCACCACGACAGGCAGTGAATTACATTCACTAAGACACCGGTGTGAATTACATTCACCCAAACAATAGACCACACACACACAGTTACAAATCCTCATCATCAAACAATACACCACACACACACAGTTACACATCCTCATCATCAAACAATAGACCACACACACACAGTTACACACCCTCATCATCAAACAATAGACCACACACACACAGTTACACATCCTCATCATCAAACAATAGACCACACACACACAGTTACACATCCTCATCATCAAACATCAGATCACACATACACTCAGCATCAAACATCGAACATCAAACCACCGACTCACAGTTACACACACTCAGCATCAAACAGCAAACCACCGACTCACAGCTACACACACCAAACATCGAACATCAAACCACACACACAGCTACACACACTCACCATCAACCATCAAACCCACGCAACCAAAATAGCAACAAGTGAGCACACCATACACAAACAATCAAACACGGTGCGTGTCATAGGCTGTGTGGTGCTCTCTCATCAAACCAGACACAAGCAGCGATCAACCGGTGAGAGTTTGTAGCCACGACAAAGCGACATGGTTGAGTGAGAGATCGGCTTATAAAAGGGACGACCAACGAGTCAGGAGGGATCAGTTTTTCGCCAGCAGCTTCAGTGGAAATACATCAACGAGGTTACGGGAGACATCGGAGAGAAAACCCGGTAAGGTGGCTAAAGATTTTTATTTTTTCTAAAGTGATCGAACTGGTGCAACACCAACTCGATAGTATAGGGGCGAATTACATTCGTCCATCGGTGGATTATATCCACCCAGCTTAGGCAAGGTAGCATAGGGGCGAATTACATTTGTCCATCGGTGGATTACATCCACCCAGCTCAGGCAAGGTAGCATAGGGGTTGAATTACATTCGGCACAAGAGTAGGGGCGAATTACATTGGCCCATTTATTTGGTGGATTACATCCTACCTATTCAGGAGATTAGGGCCGCTAGGCTAGGGAAATCGCCACACCACCAACCCAGCAACATCATTAGCAGCAACATCAATCTCCGCGAAGCAACCCCAGCACCCGCGACACCGGCAACAACAAACATATTAGTGAAGTGTACATTTATAAAAATAAATATAAAAATAAATAAACATACATTTAAGCAGTGAAGTGATCCGTATTTTGAATCAAATAAATTTAGTGGAAGGACCCTGGGACAGCTGAGACTCACCCCAGCTTCAAACCCGGACTAACCGGAGGTTCCTTACATTTGGCGCCCGAGCAGGGACACTTCACTCTAAAAAAAAAAAAAAGCAATTGAAGCGAAAGGCAGAGAAGGAAGGATGGTCCGAAGTAACTGGATCTACTCACTCCGCAAAGAGGCGCTTGTACAAGTCATGGCGGAGTTTGGCCTAGAGGTAAGCGGAACGGTCGAAGATCTACGCCGAAAATTAGCTGCGTTCATCACCCAAGGCGAACATAAGGATGCAGTGACAGCACGGTTGGAAGAGATGGAGGCAATGTACAGCCGAGCAACTTCGCCAATGCCCCCGACAGACGTAGCATCCGGTTCGAGCGCGCCCAGAGGCCTGGCCGATAGTCAACCAGCATTGACCGTACCAGCACAAGAAACCCCTCAGCTAAACCCCGGAATGCCGTACGCTGCAGTGATTGACCAGGTGCGTAAGTGGTCATTCAGATACGACGGCGGAAGAGACCCCATTGGCTTTATAGAGAGGGTCGAAGAACTGGCAGAAGTTTACGGCATGGACCGTAATATGTTACCCAGAACGATGCCGGAGCTATTGAAAGATAATGCGCTGATGTGGTTCCGCAACAACAACCGACAGTGGGTGTCCTGGGAGAGGTTTCGGAAAGATTTTCTGGCCTTCTTTCTTCCTCCCCGATATTTTGAAGACCTAGACGACGAAATCCGTAGAAGAGTGCAGAAGCCTCGGGAGAATTTCAAGTTGTACGTGATCGCAATGCAAAACATGATGCGGCATGCGGCCTACACCAGCGAGCAGCAGCTGGAAAGAATTTTCCGAAACGCCCATGTAGACTATCAACTGTACATACGAAGACGAGACTTCAGCAGCCTGGATGAACTGGTAAGAATGGCAGAAGAATTTGAGTGCCTCAAAGCCAACCATCCCGAAGTGAGCCGAGACCACCGATACAACCGTCCACAGGTCACTCGGCGAGACGAACGTACTCGACAGGTAGTTCAGGCAGAAGGGCCGTCAACCATCAACCCAAGGACTGCATGTAGACGATGTGGCGAAGACTGACACGGCTATCGATCATGTAGAAACCCCAGTATTCTGTTCTGTTGGGAGTGCGGACGACGCAACATCCGCACACGAGAGTGCTGTAGAAGAGTTCCGGGAAACGACAGAGGACCGCGCCAACAGCAAGGGCAAGCAGCGGACCGCAACCAACAGCCCTTGCCCCAGTAAGTGTTTTCCGCGAAACGGAAAATCGCCTGTTCGCAAACGTAAAGATTGGCACACAACAGCGAGAGGCGACCATCGACACTGGCGCATCAAAAAGTTATATAAGCGAAAGATTATCAAATGAATTGAGTAAAGAAAGCAAATTAGTACCGGTAAAACAGAGTATCAGCATGGCGAATGGGTCCACAGTAGAACTAAAAGAAGCAAGACAAGTGACGGTGAGTTTGGGTAAAAGTAGCTGCAAGCTAGAGTTCGGGGTGATGCCGGATATGCTAGATGACGCTCTGCTTGGCCTTGACTTCTTACGGGCCGTAGGGCTCGAAATACGCTGTGGTGACCAACTAGTGCAGCTCAAAACCCCGGTCCAACACGCAATGATGGTGACAAATACGCAAGAGAAAATCGAAACGATGATGACTGAGCAAGAAAAGATAACGCAGTTCCTAACTTATGAGTTAAATCAGTTTGAAGGCATAGAGGGGCCAACCCCGCTGGCCAAGCATAAAATTTGCCTCAAAGATGACAGACCGGTCCGACAAAGGTATACCCAAAGAAACCCCGAGATGCAACGATGAATAAATGAGGAGGTCTATGAACTTTTAAAAAACGGGTGTATCGAGCCATCAAAGAGCCCGTACAGTGCCCCAATTGTGATGGCCCCGAAGAAGAATGGCACATGGAGGCTTTGCATCGACTACAGACTACAGAATGCCCGAACCATCGCAGATGCCTACCCATTACCCCGCATCAACCATATCTTGGATCGGTTGCGAAACGCAAAATTTATTAGCAGCATCGATCTCAAGAATGGGTATTGGCAAATACCGATGGCAGAAGACAGCAAAGAATACACCGCATTCACGGTTGCTGGAAAGGGGTTGTTCCAGTGGAGGGTGATGCCATTCGGTCTTACGTCCGCTCCAGCCACGTTCCAAAGGACATTAGACCGAGTTATTGGCCCGGAAATGGAACCACACGCATTTGCCTATCTGGACGACATTGTAGTTCTGGGGAGTTCGTTAGAGGAACACATGACCAACCTAAAGGAGGTGTTTCGTAGGCTACGAGAGGCTCGGCTAAAGATCAATAAAGAGAAGAGCAAGTTCTTTGAGAAGGAGATACGATATTTGGGTCATGTTGTAAACGAGCAGGGTATCAACACCGACCCCGAAAAGATCGCGGCCATCCGTGAGTTAAAACCCCCGCAAAACGTTCGCGAGCTGCGCAGATGCCTGGGCGTGGCCTCATGGTACAGACGTTTTGTTCCGGATTTCTCCAAAATTGTCCACCCTTTGACATCACTGCTGAAGAAAGGTAAACATTTCCGGTGGAACAACGAGCAGTGCGAAGCGTTCGAGGAGCTAAAAAGACGCCTGACCGAAGCCCCAGTGCTGGCGTGCCCGGATTTCACGCAGAGGTTTACGTTGCAAACAGATGCGTGTGATTATGGGTTGGGTGCCATGTTAACACAAGAGCTCGAAGGACAGGAGAGGGTGATAGCGTATGCCAGCCGAAAATTAAACCAGGCCGAAAAGAACTACTCACCGACAGAAAAGGAGTGTCTGGCAATAGTATGGGCCATCAGAAAATTACGACCGTACTTAGAAGGATATCAGTTTACCGTGGTGACCGACCATCTGGCGCTGAAGTGGCTCAACTCAATTGAGAGCCCATCCGGGCGAGTGGCGAGATGGGCCCTAGAGCTGCAGCAATACAGCTTCGATGTGCAATATCGCAAGGGTAAGTTAAATGTGGTAGCCGACGCTCTTTCCAGGCAACCGATAGATGTGTGTCAGGCCGTAAAAGATGAACCCCAAAAATGCCAATGGTGGAAGAAAAGATGCGAAGAAGTGGCTCAGTCCCCAGAAAAGTTCCCTGATTACACCATGGTAAACGAACAGCTGTACCGCAATATACCAACCAGAGATGACGACGAAGAGTGCGCACCTTGGAAATTATGTGTCCCAAGGCACCAACGCGGGCGCGTGCTCAAAGAAAACCACGATGCCCCAACGGCTGGCCATTTGGGCATCCGGAAAACAGTGGCAAGGGTGACCAACAGGTATTATTGGCCAGGAATGTTCCGGGAGGTGAAGGAATATGTGAGAAACTGTAAGACATGCCAAGAGTATAAGCCCAGTCAACAACTTCCGGCCGGCCGCATGTTGACAACAGTTGCAGAGGAACCGTGGTCCGTTGTGTGTGCAGACTTTGTGGGACCGTTGCCCCGTTCCAAACACGGCAATAATAATCTTCTGGTGATCACCGACAAGTTTTCAAAATGGGCAGAGCTAGTGCCACTACGTCGAGCAACCGGGGAAACCCTCCGCCGAGCATTTCGAGAAAGAATTCTTGCGAACTATGGGGTGCCAAAGGTCATGATAACAGACAATGGAGCACAGTTTACATGCAAGAAGTTTAGAAGCATTTTTAATACAAGGTCGAGAACCTCGCCACCCAGCTGCTTTGTACGACGAGGTCACGGAAGGCAGTGGGAATACGAGCCAAAACATAGATTCAAAAATCAAGATGATGAGGGAGGTTTTTGCAATAGTGCGCATGAATATGCAGAAGGCAGCCAAAGATCAAGCTAGATACTACAACCTTAGGCGCAGGCAGTGGAAACCCAACATTGGTGAGCAGGTTTTAGTCAAAGAACATCATTTATCCAACGCTGCAGATGGCTTCGCTGCAAAATTAGCACCCAAGTTTGGAGGGCCGTTTATTTTACATCGCCACGTGTCGCCCGTGATAGTGGAGTTACGCCAGAAAGGCCACAGCAAGATTCGCACTGCCCACATCAGTGATCTTAAGTGTTTCCGCGGCCATATGGATCCAGAACCTGAATAAATAACACTAATAATAATAATAATAACAATAGTAATAATGATAATAATAATAATAATAATAATAATAATAATAATTATAATAATCATAATAATAATAATAATAATAATAATAATAGTAATAACAATGATAATAATAACAATAATGGTAATAATAATATTAATTATAATAATAATGATAACGATAATAATAACAATCATAATAACACTGCCAAAATATATTTGCCGGGACACCCTAACGTAGCATTAATACATGAAACAGTGAAAAACAACCACCACACGGAGTAATGCTTGCATACTAACCGAAAAAAAAAAAACACAACAAAGAAAACCATTTGCATAGTTATTAATCATACTAATAATTGAAATAATAATAATAATACTAATAACAACAATAATAATAATAAGAATATTAAAAATAAAAATAATAACACAGAAATTTTATATTATCGGGACACACTAATGTTGTTGTTTCAAGTTTGACATGAACAACCACACCGAACACATAGAAAACAATAGTGAGCACTTGCAGTGCAACTAACAACAACAGAATATACAGCGAGTTTACAAACGAAACAAGAGCAGTTTGTTAGTAGCAACAAAAACTAAAGCAAGCACATCTATTACCCACGTTGGTCGACTGCACTAAGAAACCAAACATACACAAGAAGTAAACAAGTGGATTAACGAAGCCAGAGGAGTAGCTGTACAAAGGAGCCCTTAGGGGAAAATAAATAAAATAAAGGGGTCTTAAATAAAATACACTACAAACAAAATAAAATGAATTAAAATAAATAAATTAAAAATAAACGAAAGGTGAACTAACTGCAATAGAACCCAATGAACTCGAATTAAAATTAAAATTAAACAGTTAAACTAAATTAAAACAGGTTAAATCAGTATTATTGAACTAAAAACAAAATTGAATTATATCCAATGAAATAAACAAAAAAAAAAAAAGAAGACAAAGTGGACTAAAAATAACTTATACCAACAAGTATAAAATAGAGGAGCTATAAATAAAGTAAACCAATAAATATAAAAATAATGATTATTACGAAGAAATAGAAGTCATAAATAAAATGAATAAGAATACATAAAATCGGGGACATACTAACGTTGTTTATTTCAAGTTCAACGCGAACAAAAACACCAAACAATGAGTTAGGCGCACACGCCAATCTTCACAACATCGAACAAAACTTGCATTGCAATCAACAACAACAGTATGGACAGTTTGTTAAACAAACGAAAACAAGAGCAGTTAGTTTGTAGCAACAAAAACTGAAGTAAGAATAGTTCTTACACAAGTTGATCGACTACACTAAGAAACTAAGCATACACAATCAGTAAACAAGTGGATTAACAAAGCCAGTGGAGTAGTAATGAAAAGGGGCAAACCATGGGAAATAAATAGAGTGGCCTAGAATAAATAGAATGAATTATAACAACGAAGACAGAAATAAAACCAATTTAACCAAATAAATTGAATTACACTAAATAAAATTAAATAAAAAATTAAACCAAACAAATTAAAATGAATTAAAGTTAACCCAAATTACACTATACTAATTAATCACATAAATTAAACGAATACTAATTAACTTAATGAACTTAATCAAACTAAGGCCAAGCTGGATTATCCCCAGTAAAATGAACCAATAAATATTTAAATCAACACGTCTAAAATAAAGAATAAAATAAAAGAACTAAATATTAAATAAACGAACAGTCGAGGACACGCTAATGTTGTTTTCCATGTTCGACACAAGCCACAACCACCACCAGTGCGTATGTTTGTATACTAGCCTTACATCATACAACAACGACAATAGTTTAGGTAGCCTAAGTAAACTACATACCAAGCTAGAACAACAATTAACGAATCAACGACAGCAGACCACGAGAGCGATCACAGTCATCACGCAAAATCAAAGGTATAAATAACATACAACTCACCAATTAATTTTATTCTTATCGTAGCAGCCAACGAACACGCAACACCATGAGACCAGCATCAGCAGCTGAAGGCAATAATCCACGGGTGTCCATCGTACGGCTACGCCGAATGAGCCCAGAAGAGGTGGCAGCCCTCATCCCCGAAGACGTGTCCATTCGCCTTCTTCCGGAAGAAGGGAGGAGGTGTGAGGACCCAATTTTAATACAAAATTGGCCACACATTAGATGTACAGCGAACCGTAGACAACCAAACAGACCGGACCGGTGAATTACATTCACCATGACACAAGACAGTGAATTACATTCACTAAAGGACGGACCGGTGAATTACATTCACCCCGACAGGCAGTGAATTACATTCACCACGACAGGCAGTGAATTACATTCACTAAGACACCGGTGTGAATTACATTCACCACGACAGGCAGTGAATTACATTCACTAAGACACCGGTGTGAATTACATTCACCCAAACAATAGACCATACACACACAGTTACAAATCCTCATCATCAAACAATACACCACACACACACAGTTACACATCCTCATCATCAAACAATAGACCACACACACACAGTTACACACCCTCATCATCAAACAATAGACCACACACACACAGTTACACATCCTCATCATCAAACAATAGACCACACACACACAGTTACACATCCTCATCATCAAACATCAGATCACACATACACTCAGCATCAAACATCGAACATCAAACCACCGACTCACAGTTACACACACTCAGCATCAAACAGCAAACCACCGACTCACAGCTACACACACCAAACATCGAACATCAAACCACACACACAGCTACACACACTCACCATCAACCATCAAACCCACGCAACCAAATAGCAACAAGTGAGCACACCATACACAAACAATCAAACACGGTGCGTGTCATAGGCTGTGTGGTGCTCTCTCATCAAACCAGACACAAGCAGCGATCAACCGGTGAGAGTTTGTAGCCAGACAAAGCGACATGGTTGAGTGAGAGATCGGCTTATAAAAGGGACGACCAACGAGTCAGGAGGGATCAGTTTTTCGCCAGCAGCTTCAGTGGAAATACATCAACGAGGTTACGGGAGACATCGGAGAGAAAACCCGGTAAGGTGGCTAAAGATTTTTATTTTTTCTAAAGTGATCGAACTGGTGCAACACCAACTCGATAGTATAGGGGCGAATTACATTCGTCCATCGGTGGATTATATCCACCCAGCTTAGGCAAGGTAGCATAGGGGCGAATTACATTTGTCCATCGGTGGATTACATCCACCCAGCTCAGGCAAGGTAGCATAGGGGTTGAATTACATTCGGCACAAGAGTAGGGGCGAATTACATTGGCCCATTTATTTGGTGGATTACATCCTACCTATTCAGGAGATTAGGGCCGCTAGGCTAGGGAAATCGCCACACCACCAACCCAGCAACATCATTAGCAGCAACATCAATCTCCGCGAAGCAACCCCAGCACCCGCGACACCGGCAACAACAAACATATTAGTGAAGTGTACATTTATAAAAATAAATATAAAAATAAATAAACATACATTTAAGCAGTGAAGTGATCCGTATTTTGAATCAAATAAATTTAGTGGAAGGACCCTGGGACAGCTGAGACTCACCCCAGCTTCAAACCCGGACTAACCGGAGGTTCCTTACAAAATTACAAATTACAAATTACAAATTACAAATTACAAATTACAAATTACAAATTACAAATTACAAATTACAAATTACAAATTACAAATTACAAATTAAAAATTAAAAATTGAAAACTAAAAATTAAAAATTAAAAATTAAAAAATAAAACTTAAAAATTAAAAATTAAAAATTAAAAATTAAAAATTAACAATTAAAAATTAAATATTAAAATTAAAAATTAAAAATCAAAAAATTAAAAATTAAAAATTAAAAATTAAAAATTAAAAATTAAAAATTAAAAATTAAAAATAAAAATTAAAAATTAAAAATTAAAAATTAAAAATTAAAAATTGAAAATTAAAAATTAAAAATTAAAAATAAAAATTAAAAATTAAAAATTAAAAATTAAAAATTGAAAATTAAAAATTAAAAATTAAAAATTAAAAATTAAAAATTAAAAATTAAAAATTAAAAATTAAAAATTAAAAATTAAAAATTAAAAATTAAAAATTAAAAATTAAAAATTAAAAATTAAAAATTAAAAATTAAAAATTAAAAATTAAAAATTAAAAATTAAAAATTAAAAATTAAAAATTAAAATTTAAAAATTAAAAATTAAAATTGAAAAATTAAAAATTAAAAATTAAAATCTAAAAATTAAAAATTAGAAATTAAAAATTAAAAACTAAAAATTAAAAATTAGAAATTAAAAATTAAAAATTAAAAATTAAAAATTAAAAATTAAAAATTAAAAATTAAAAATTAAAAACTAAAAACTAAAAACTAAAAATTAAAAATTAAAAATTAAAAATTAAAAATTAAAAATTAAACATTAAAAATTAAAAATTAAAAATAAAAATTAAAAATTAAAAATTAAAAATTAAAAATTAAAAATTAAAAATTAAAAATTAAAAATTAAAAATTAAAAATTAAAAATTAAAAATTAAAATTAAAAATTGAAAATTAAAAATTAAAAATTAAAAATTAAAAATTAAAAATTAAAAATTAAAAATTAAAAATTAAAAATTAAAAATTAAAAATTAAAAATTAAAAATTAAAAATTAAAAATTAAAAATTAAAAATTAAAAATTAAAAATTAAAAATTAAAAATTAAAAATTAAAAATTAAAAATTAAAAATTAAAAATTAAAAATTAAAAATTAAAAATTAAAAATTACAAATTAAAATTTAAAAATTAAAAATTAAAAATTAAAAATTAAAAATTAAAAATTAAAAATTAAAAATTAAAAATTAAAAATTAAAAATTAAAAATTAAAAATTAAAAACGAAAAATTTAAAATTAAAATTAAAAATTAAAAATTAAAAATTAAAAATTAAAAATTAAAAATTAAAAATTAAAAATTAAAAATTAAAAATTAAAAATTTAAATTAAAAATTAAAAATTAAAAATTAAAAATTAAAAATTAAAAATTAAAAATTAAAAATTAAAAATTAAAAATTAAAAATTAAAAATTAAAAATTAAAAATTAAAAATTAAAAAATAAAAATTAAAATTAAAAATTAAAAATTAAAAATTAAAAATTAAAAATTAAAAATTAAAATTAAAAATTAAAAATTAAAAATTAAAAACTAAAAATTAAAAATTAAAAATTAAAAATTAAAAATTAAAAATTAAAAATTAAAAATTAAAAATTAAAAATTAAAAATTAAAAATTAAAAATTAAAAATTAAAAATTAAAAATTAAAAATTAAAAATTAAAAATTAAAAATTAAAAATTAAAAATTAAAAATTAAAAATTAAAAATTAAAACTTAAAAATAAAAAATTAAAAATTAAAAATTAAAAATTAAAAATCAAAAATTAAAAATTAAAAATTAAAAATTAAAAATTAAAAATTAAAAATTAAAAATTAAAAATTAAAAATTAAAAATTAAAAATTAAAAATTAAAAATTAAAAATTAAAAATTAAAAATTAAAAATTAAAAATTAAAAATTAAAAATTAAAAATTAAAAATTAAAAATTAAAAATTAAAAATTAAAAATTAAAAATTAAAAATTAAAAATTAAAAATTAAAAATTAAAAATTAAAAATTAAAAATTAAAAATTAAAAATTAAAATTAAAAATTAAAAATTAAAAAATAAAAATTAAAAATTAAAAATTAAAAATTAAAAATTAAAAATTAAATATTGAAAATTAAAAACTAAAAAATTAAATATTAAAAATTAAAAATTAAAAATTAAAAATTAAAAATTGAAATTTAAAAATTAAAAATTAAAAATTAAAAATTAAAAATTAAAAATTAAAAATTAAAAATTAAAAATTAAAAATTAAAAATTACAAATTAAAATTTAAAAATTAAAAATTAGAAATTAAAAATTAAAAATTAAAAATTAAAAATTAAAAATTAAAAATTAAAAACTAAAAACTAAAAATTAAAAATTAAAAATTAAAAATTAAAAATTAAAAATTAAAAATTAAAAATTAAAAATTAAAAATTAAAAATTAAAAATTAAAAATTAAAAATTAAAAATTAAAAATTAAAAATTAAAAATTAAAAATTAAAAATTAAAAATTAAAAATTAAAAATTAAAAATTAAAAATTAAAAATTAAAAATTAAAAATTAAAAATTAAAAATTAAAAATTAAAAATTAAAAATTAAAAATTAAAAATTAAAAATTAA
Source organism: Cordilura impudica (assembly GCA_963682025.1). NCBI lineage: Eukaryota > Metazoa > Arthropoda > Insecta > Diptera > Scathophagidae > Cordilura > Cordilura impudica. The sequence continues at coordinate 24,744 of CAVMKG010000591.1, forward strand.
AAATTAAAAATTAAAAATTAAAAATTAAAAATTAAAAATTAAAAAATATATTGAAAATTAAAAATTAAAAATTAAAAATTAAAAATTAAAAATTAAAAATTAAAAATAAAAATTAAAAATTAAAAATTGAAAATTAAAAATTAAAAATTAAAAATTAAAAATTAAAAATTAAAAATTAAAAATTAAAATTTAAAAATAAAAAATTAAAAATTAAAAATTAAAAATTAAAAATTAAAAATTAAAAATTAAAAATTAAAAATTAAAAATTAAAAATTAGAAATTAAAAATTAAAAATTAAAAATTAAAAATTAAAAATTAAAAATTAAAAATTAAAAATTAAAAATTAAAAATTGAAAATTAAAACTAAAAAATTAAATATTAAAAATTAAAAATTAAAAATTAAAAATTGAAAATTAAAAATTAAAAATTAAAAATTAAAAATTAAAAATTAAAAATTTAAAATTAAAAATTAAAAATAAAAATTAAAAATTAAAAATTAAAAATTAAAAATTAAAAATTAAAAATTAAAAATTAAAAATTAAAAATTAAAAATTAAAAATTAAAATTAAAAATTGAAAATTAAAAATTAAAAATTAAAAATTAAAAATTAAAAATTAAAAATTAAAAATTAAAAATTAAAAATTAAAAATTAAAAATTAAAAATTAAAAATTAAAAATTAAAAATTAAAACTTAAAAATAAAAAATTAAAAATTAAAAATTAAAAATTAAAAATCAAAAATTAAAAATTAAAAATTAAAAATTAAAAATTTAAAATTAAAAATTAAAAATTAAAAATTAAAAATTAAAAATTAAAAATTAAAAATTAAAAATTAAAAATTAAAAATTAAAAATTAAAAATTAAAAATTAAAAATTAAAAAATTAAAAATTAAAAATTAAAAATTAAAAATTAAAAATTAAAAATTAAAAATTAAAAATTAAAAATTAAAAATTAAAAATTAAAAATTAAAAATTAAAAATTAAAAATTAAAAATTAAAAATTAAAAATTAAAAATTAAAAATTAAAAATTAAAAATTAAAAATTAAAAATTAAAAATTAAATATTGAAAATTAAAAACTAAAAAATTAAATATTAAAAATTAAAAATTAAAAATTAAAAATTAAAAATGGAAATTTAAAACTTAAAAATTAAAAATTAAAAATTAAAAATTAAAAATTAAAAATTAAAAATTAAAAATTAAAAATTAAAAATTAAAAATTAAAAATTAAAAATTAAAAATTAAAAATTAAAATTAAATTTAA
>CAVMKG010000592.1:0-5000 GCA_963682025.1 Cordilura impudica
AAAAATTAAATTAAAAATTAAAAATTAAAAATAAAAATAAAAAATTAAAAATTAAAAATTAAAAATTAAAAATTATAATTAAAATTAAAAATTAAAAATTAAAAATAAAAATTAAAAATTAAAAATTAAAAAATTAAAAATTAAAAATTAAAAATTAAAAATTAAAAATTAAAAATTAAAAATTAAAAATTAAAAATAAAATTAAAAATTAAAAATTAAAAATTAAAAATTAAAAATTAAAAATTAAAAATTAAAAATTAAAAATTAAAAATTAAAAATTAAAAATTAAAAATTAAAAATTACAAAATTAAAAATTAAAAAATTAAAAATAAAAAATTAAAAATTAAAAATTAAAATTTAAAAATTAAAAATTAAAAATTAAAAATTAAAAATTAAAAATTAAAAATTAAAAATTAAAAATTAAAAATTAAAAATTAAAAATTAAAAATTAAAAATTAAAAATTAAAAACTAAAAATTAAAAATTAAAAATTAAAAATTAAAAATTAAAAATTAAAAATTAAAAATTAAAAATTAGAAATTAAAAATTAAAAATTAAAAGTTAAAAATTAAAAATTAAAAATAAAAAATTCAAAATTCGAAATTCAAAACTCAAAATTCAAAATTCAAAATTCAAAATTCAAAATTCAAAATTCAAAATTCAAAATTCAAAATTCAAAATTCAAAATTCAAAATCCAAAATTCAAAATTCAAAATTCAAAATTCAAAATTCAAAATTCAAAATTCAAAATTCAAAATTTAAAATTCAAAATTCAAAATTCAAAATTCAAAATTCAAAATTAAAAGTTAAAAATTAAAAATTAAAAACTAAAAATTAAAAATTAAAAATTAAAAATTAAAAATTAAAAATTAAAAATTAAAAATTAAAAATTAAAAATTAAAAATTAAAAATTAAAAATTAAAAATTAAAAATTAAAAATTAAAAATTAAAAATTAAAAATTAAACATCAAAAATTTATAATTTAAAATTTAAAATTAAAAATTAACAATCAAAAATTAAAAATCAAAAATTAAAAATTAAAACTTAAAAATTGAAAATTAAAAATTATAAATTGAAAATTAAAAATTAAAAATTAAAAATTAAAAATTAAAAATTAAAAATTAAAAATTAAAAATTAAAAATTAAAAATTAAAAATTAAAAATTAAAAATTAAAAATTAAAAATTAAAAATTAAAAATTAAAAATTAAAAATTAAAAATTAAAAATTAAAAATTAAAAATTAAAAATTAAAAATTAAAAATTAAAAATTAAAAATTAAAAATTAAAAATTAAAAATTAAAAATTATAAAGTAAAAATTAAAAATTAAAAATTAAAAATTAAAAATTAATAATTAAAAATTAAAAATTAAAAGTTAAAAAGTAAAAACTAAAAATTAAAAATTAAAAATTAAAAATGAAAAATTAAAAATTAAAAACTAAAAATTAAAAATTAAAAATTAAAAATTAAAAATTAGAAATTAAAAATTAAAAATTAAAAATTAAAAATTAAAAATTAAAAATTAAAAATTAAAAATTAAAAATTAAAAATTAAAAATTAAAAATTAAAAATTAAAAATTAAAAATTAAAGATTAAAAATTAAAAATTAAAAATTAAAAATTAAAAATTAAAAATTAAAAATTAAAAATTAAAAATTAAAAATTAAAAATTAAAAATTAAAAATTAATAATTAAAAATTAAAAATCAAAAATTAAAAATTAAAAATTAAAAATTAAAAATAAAAAATTAAAAATTAAAAATTAAAAATTAAAAATTAAAAATTAAAAATTAAAAATTAAAAATTAAAAATTAAAAATTAAAAATTAAAAATTAAAAATTAAAAATTAAAAATTAAAAATTAAAAATTAAAAATTAAAAATTAAAAATTAAAAATTAAAAATTAAAAATTAAAAATTAAAAATTAAAAATTAAAAATTAAAAATTAAAAATTAAAAATTAAAAATTAAAAATTAAAAATTAAAAATTAAAAATTAAAAATTAAAAATTAAAAATTAAAAATTAAAAATTAAAAATTAAAAATTAAAAATTAAAAATTAAAAATTAAAAATTAAAAATTAAAAATTAAAAATTAAAAATTAAAAATAAAAAATTAAAAATTAAAAATTAAAATTTAAAAATTAAAAATTAAAAATTAAAAATTAAAAATTAAAAATTAAAAATTAAAAATTAAAAATTAAAAATTAAAAATTAAAAATTAAAAATTAAAAATTAAAAATTAAAAATTAAAAATTAAAAATTAAAAATTAAAAATTAAAAATTAAAAATTAAAAATTAAAAATTAAAAATTAAAAATTAAAAATTAAAAATTAAAAATTAAAAATTAAAAATTAAAAACTAAAAATTAAAAATTAAAAATTAAAAATTAAAAATTAAAAATTAAAAATTAAAAATTAAAAATTAAAAATTAAAAATTAAAAATTAAAAATTAGAAATTAAAAATTAAAAATTAAAAGTTAAAAATTAAAAATTAAAAATAAAAAATTCAAAATTCAAAATTCAAAACTCAAAATTCAAAATTCAAAATTCAAAATTCAAAATTCAAAATTCAAAATTCAAAATTCAAAATTCAAAATTCAAAATTCAAAATTCAAAATTCAAAATTCAAAATTCAAAATTCAAAATTCAAAATTCAAAATTCAAAATTCAAAATTCAAAATTCAAAATTCAAAATTCAAAATTCAAAATTCAAAATTCAAAATTCAAAATTCAAAATTCAAAATTCAAAATTCAAAATTCAAAATTCAAAATTCAAAATTCAAAATTCAAAATCCAAATTCAAAATTCAGAATTAAAAAAATTAAAATTACAATTAAAAATTAAAAATTAAAATTAAAATTAAAAATTTAATATTAAAAATTAAATATTAAAAATTAAAAATTTAAAATTAAAAATTAAAAATTAAAAATTAAAAATTAAAAATTAAAAATTAAAAATTAAAAATTTAAAATTAAAAATTAAAAATTAAAAATTAAAAATTAAAAATTAAAAATTAAAAATAAAAAATTAAAAATTAAAAATTAAAATTTAAAAATTAAAAATTAAAAATTAAAAATTAAAAATTAAAAATTAAAAATTAAAAATTAAAAATTAAAAATTAAAAATTAAAAATTAAAAATTAAAAATTAAAAATTAAAAATTAAAAATTAAAAATTAAAAATTAAAAATTAAAAATTAAAAATTAAAAATTAAAAATTAAAAATTAAAAACTAAAAATTAAAAATTAAAAATTAAAAATTAAAAATTAAAAATTAAAAATTAAAAATTAAAAATTAAAAATTAGAAATTAAAAATTAAAAATTAAAAGTTAAAAATTAAAAATTAAAAATAAAAAATTCAAAATTCAAAACTCAAAATTCAAAATTCAAAATTCAAAATTCAAAATTCAAAATTCAAAATTCAAAATTCAAAATTCAAAATTCAAAATTCAAAATTCTAAATTCAAAATTCAAAATTCAAAATTCAAAATTCAAAATTCAAAATTCAAAATTCAAAATTCAAAATTCAAAATTCAAAATTCAAAATTCAAAATTCAAAATTCAAAATTCAAAATTCAAAATTCAAAATTCAAAATTCAAAATTCAAAATTCAAAATTCAAAATTCAAAATTCAAAATCCAAATTCAAAATTCAGAATTAAAAAAATTAAAATTACAATTAAAAATTAAAAATTAAAATTAAAATTAAAAATTTAATATTAAAAATTAAATATTAAAAATTAAAAATTTAAAATTAAAAATTAAAAATTAAAAATTAAAAATTAAAAATTAAAAATTTAAAATTAAAAATTAAAAATTAAAAATTAAAAATTAAAAATTAAAAATTAAAAATTAAACATTAAAAATTTATAATTTAAAATTTAAAATTAAAAATTAACAATCAAAAATTAAAAATCAAAAATTAAAAATTAAAACTTAAAAACTGAAAATTAAAAATTATAAATTGAAAATTAAAAATTAAAAATTAAAAATTAAAAATTAAAAATTAAAAATTAAAAATTAAAAATTAAAAATTAAAAATTAAAAATTAAAAATTAAAAATTAAAAATTAAAAATTAAAAATTAAAAATTAAAAATTAAAAATTAAAAATTAAAAATTAAAAATTAAAAATTAAAAATTAAAAATTAAAAATTAAAAATTAAAAATTAAAAATTAAAAATTAAAAATTAAAAATTAAAAATTAAAAATTAATAATTAAAAATTAAAAATTAAAAATTAAAAATTAAAAATTAAAAATTAAAAATTAAAAATTAAAAATTAAAAATTAAAAATTAAAAATTAAAAATTAAAAATTAAAAATTAAAAATTAAAAATTAAAAATTAAAAATTAAAAATTAAAAATTAAAAATTAAAAGTTAAAAACTAAAAATTAAAAATTAAAAATTAAAAATTAAAAATTAAAAATTAAAAATTAAAAATGAAAAATTAAAAATTAAAAATTAAAAACTAAAAATTAAAAATTAGAAATTAAAAATTAAAAATTAAAAATTAAAAATTAAAAATTAAAAATTAAAAATTAAAAATTAAAAATTGAAAATTAAAAATTAAAAATTAAAAATTAAAAATTAAAAATTAAAAATTAAAAATTAAAAATTAAAAATTAAAAATTAAAAATTAAAAATTACAAAATTAAAAATTAAAAATTAAAAATTAAAAATTAAAAATTAAAAATTAAAAATTAAAAATTAAAAATTAAAAATTAAAAATTAAAAATTAAAAATTAAAAATTAAAAATTAAAAATTAAAAATTAAAAATTAAAAATTAAAAATTAAAAGTTAAAAATTAAAAATTAAAAATTAAAAATTAAAAATTAAAAATTAAAAATTAAAAATTAAAAATTAAAAATTAAAAATTAAAAATTAAAAATAAAAAATTCAAAATTCAAAATTCAAAACTCAAAATTCAAAATTCAAAATTCAAAATTCAAAATTCAAAATTCAAAATTCAAAATTCAAAATTCAAAATTCAAAATTCAAAATTCAAAA
>CAVMKG010000592.1:10000-12500 GCA_963682025.1 Cordilura impudica
AAATAAAAAATTAAAAATTAAAAAATAAATACTAAAAATTAAAAATAAAAATTAAAAATTTAAAATTTAAAATTTAAAATTTAAAATTTAAAATTAAAAATTAAAAATTAAAAATTAAAAATTAAAAATTAAAAATTAAAAATTAAAAATTAAAATTTAAAAATTAAAAATTAATTATTAAAAATTAAAAATTAAAAATTAAAAATTAAAAATTAAAAATTAAAAATTAAAAAGTAAAAAGTAAAAATTAAAAATTAAAAATTAAAAATTAAAAATTAAAAATTAAAAATTAAAAATTAAAAATTAAAATTTAAAAATTAAAAATTAAAAATTAAAAATTAAAAATTAAAAATTAAAAATTAAAAATTAAAAATTAAAAATTAAAAATTAAAAATTAAAAATTAAAAATTAAAAATTAAAAATTAAAAATTAAAAATTAAAAATTAACAAATAAAAATTAAAAATTAAAAATTAAAAATAAATAATTAAAAAATAAAAATTCAAAATTCAAAATTCAAAATTCAAAATCCAAAATTCAAAATTCAAAATTCAAAATTCAAAATTCAAAATTCAAAATTCAAAATTCAAAATTCAAAATTCAAAATCCAAAATTCAAAATTCAAAATTCAAAATTCAAAATTCAAAATTCAAAATTCAAAATTCAAAATTCAATATTCAAAATTCAAAATTTAAAATTCAAAATTCAAAATTCAAAATTCAAAATTCAAAATTAAAAGTTAAAAATTAAAAATTAAAAACTAAAAATTAAAAATTAAAAATTAAAAATTAAAAATTAAAAATTAAAAATTAAAAATTAAAAATTAAAAATGTAAAATAAAAAATAAAAAATTAAAAATTAAAAATTAAAAATTAAAAATTAAAAATTAAAAATTAAAAGTTAAAAATTAAAAATTGAAAACTAAAAATTGAAAATTAAAAATTAAAAATTAAAAATTAGAAATTAAAAATTAAAAATTAAAAGTTAAAAATTAAAAATTTAAAATTAAAAATTAAAAATTAAAAATTAAAAATTAAAAATTAAAAATTAAAAATTAAAAATTAAAAATTTAAAATTTAAAATTAAAATTTGAAAAATAAAAAATTAAAAATTAAAAATTAAAAATTAAAAATTAAGAATTAAAAATTAAAAATTTAAAAATAAAAATTGAAAAATAAAAAATTAAAAATTTAAAATTAAAAATTAAAAATTAAAAATTAAAAACTAAAAATTAAAAATTAAAAATTAAAAATTAAAAATTAAAAATTAAAAATTAAAAATTAAAAATTAAAAATTTTAAATTTAAAATTAAAATTTGAAAAATAAAAAATTAAAAATTAAAAATTAAAAATTAAAAATTAAAAATTAAGAATTAAAAATTAAAAATTTAAAATTAAAAATTGAAAAATAAAAAATTAAAAATTAAAAGTTAAAAATTAAAAAGTAAAAATTAAAAATTATAAATTATAAATAAAAAATTAAAAATAAAAAATTAAAAATTAAAACTTAAAAATTAAAAATTAAAAATTAAAAATTTAAATATTAAAAATTAAAAATTAAAAATTAAAAATTAAAAATTAAAAATTAAAAATTAAAACTTAAAAATTAAAAATTAAAAATTAAAAATTAAAAATTAAAAATTAAAAATTAAAAATTAAAAATTAAAAATTAAAACTTAAAAATTAAAAATTAAAAATTAAAAATTAAAAATTAAAAATTAAAAATTAAAAATTAAAAATTAAAAATTTTAAAATTAAAAATTAAAAATTAAAAATTAAAAATTAAAAATTAAAAATTAAAAATTAAAAATTAAAAATTAAAAATTAAAAATTAAAAATTAAAAATTAAAAATTAAAAATTAAAAATTAAAAATTAAAAATTAAAAATTAAAAATTAAAAATTAAAAATTAAAAATTAAAAATTAAAAATTAAAAATTAAAAATTAAAAATTAAAAATTAAAAATTAAAAATTAAAAATTAAAAATTAAAAATTAAAAATTAAAAATTAAAAATTAAAAATTAAAAATTAAAAATTAAAAATTAAAAATTAAAAATTAAAAATTAAAAATTAAAAATTAAAAATTAAAAATTAAAAATTAAAATTTAAAAATTAAAAATTAAAATTTAAAAATTAAAAATTAAAAATTAAAAATTAAAAATTAAAAATTAAAAATTAAAAATTAAAAATTAAAAATTAAAAATTAAAAATTAAAAATTAAAAACTAAAAATTAAAAATTGAAAATTAAAAATTAAAAATTAAAAATTAAAAATTAGAAATCAGAAATTAAAAAATTAAAAGTTAAAAATTAAAAAGTAAAAATTAAAAATTAAAAATTAAAAATTAAAAAAAATTAAATTAAAAATTTAAAATTAAAAATTATAAATTATAAATAAAAAATTAAAAATAAAAAATTAAAAATTAAAAATTAAAAAATAAAAATTAAAAATTAAAAATTAAAAATTATAAATTATAAATAAAAAATTAAAAATAAAAAAATAAA
>CAVMKG010000593.1:0-36198 GCA_963682025.1 Cordilura impudica
AAACAAACCATCTAAGTTGGAAAAGTAGAATTGAAGATATTTTTATTAAATAACATTCATTGAATTAACTCCCTAATTCAAACTCGTATTGGAACTCCCCTGCCCCTAAGAGCTAGTTCCCCAAAACACAATAGAAATTATATATATAGTCATATACTCTCGTGACTTTGAATTTATGTAAAGGTTATTCGCGTTGCAGTACAACTCTCCCTCAAGTTACAACTCCCTGTGATTTGCGGTCACAAAGTTAAAATATCCTTTTACCTTTGTGAATGAAATTCAATTAATAGTCAGCTTTACTAACTATTTAATATTTATATTTGCACCCCGCAAATATCGTTCATGGTCCCATCATCAACTTGTGTGAAGTTGAACAAAGATAAATCACTAATTGAAAAATCACATTGTTTTCAAAGAATTCGATGAAAATACTAATCACAATCAAAGCTGCACAACTTTCAATTCGGACATTTTCAACAATTTACAAAGGAAGAAACCCCGAATCAGAACAGAGAGCAAGTACTTACTTGCCATTATTTTTATTAAATATAACAATAATGCACCATTTTAAATCAACTTTACTTTGAAATTTTTTGTGACAAAATCACCAACTGCACATCAATACAATAAGTCAGAAAATACAATATTTTTTATACAATCAATATAACTAACTATTAGCAAACACATTTGAAACTATATCACATAATAAATTTAACGAATACCCTATATAAAGAAAAAAAATTTTTTATATATTCTGCAAAAACAAGTTTGCAAAATATTTTTATATAAATGATACAATCGAAGAATACCCTAAATTCGATAGCATTTGTATATTATTATAACTAATAAAATTTGCGAATACCCTACATTCAATAAACACATTTGGAAAATATTTTTTATATATTCTGCAAAAACAAGTTTGCAAAATATTTTTATATAAATAATACAATCGAAGAATACCCTATATTCGATAGCATTTGTATATTATTATAACTAATAAAATTTGCGAATACCCTAAATTCAATAAACACATTTGGGAAATATTTTTTATATATTCTGAAAAACAAGTTTGCAAAATATTTTTATATAAATAATACAATCGAAGAATACCCTATATTCGAAAGCATTTGAATATTATTATAACTAATAAAATTTGCGAATACTCTAAATTCAATAAACACATTTGGAAAATATTTTTTATATATTCTGCAAAAACAAGTTTGCAAAATATTTTTATATAAATAATACAATCGAAGAATACCCTATATTCGAAAGCATTTGTAAATTATTATAACTAATAAAATTTGCGAATACCCTAAACTCAATAAACACATTTGGAAAATATTTTTTATATATCCTGCAAAAACAAGTTTGCAAAATATTTTTATATAAATAATACAATCGAAGAATACCCTATATTCGAAAGCATTTGTATATTATTATAACTAATAAAATTTGCGAATACCCTAAATTCAATAAACACATTTGGAAAATATTTTTTATATATCCTGCAAAAACAAGTTAGTAAAATATTTTTATATAAATAATACAATCGAGGAATACCCTATATTCGATAGCATTTGTATATTATTATAACTAATAAAATTTGCGAATACCCTAAATTCAATAAACACATTTGGGAAATATTTTTTATATATACTGAAAAACAAGTTTGCAAAATATTTTTATATAAATAATACAATCGAAGAATACCCTATATTCGAAAGCATTTGTAAATTATTATAACTAATAAAATTTGCGAATACCCTAAATTCAATAAACACATTTGGAAAATATTTTTTATATATCCTGCAAAAACAAGTTTGCAAAATATTTTTATATAAATAATACAATCGAAGAATACCCTATATTCGAAAGCATTTGTATATTATTATACCTAATAAAATTTGCGAATACCCTAAATTCAATAAACACATTTGGAAAATATTTTTTATATATTCTGCAAAAACAAATTTGCAAAATATTTTTATATAAATAATACAATCGAAGAATACCCTATATTCGAAAGCATTTGTAAATTATTATAACTAATAAAATTTGCGAATACCCTAAATTCAATAAACACATTTGGAAAATATTTTTTATATATCCTGCAAAAACAAGTTTGCAAAATATTTTTATATAAATAATACAATCGAAAAATACCCTATATTCGGAAAATATTTTTTATATATTCTGCAAAAACAAGTTTGCAAAATATTTTTATATAAATGATACAATCGAAGAATACCCTTTATTCGATAGCATTTGTATATTATTATAACTAATAAAATTTGCGAATACCCTAAATTCAATAAACACATTTGGAAAATATTTTTTATATATTCTGCAAAAACAAGTTTGCAAAATATTTTTATATAAATAATACAATCGAAGAATACCCTATATTCGATAGCATTTGTATATTATAACTAATAAAATTTGCGAATACCCTAAATTCAATGAACATATTTGGAAAATATTTTTTATATATTCTGCAAAAAAAGTTTGCAAAATATTTGTATATAAATAATACAATCGAAGAATACCCTGTATTCGATAGCATTTGTATTTTTTAAATAATAAAATTCACGAATACCCTACATTCGAGAACCTTTCTGTACAATTAATATAAATCACGGATACCCTACGTTCGAAAACAAATTTGTACAAAAATTTTTATATAATTAATAAAATTCACGAATACCCTACATTCGAGAACCTTTCTGTACAATTAATATAAATCAAGAATACCCTACATTCGAGAACCTTTCTGTACAATTAATATAAATCACGGATACCCTACGTTCGAAAACAAATTTGTACAAAAATTTTTATATAATTAACAAAATTCACGAATACCCTACATTCGAGAACCTTTCTGTACAATTATTATAAAACACGGATACCCTACGTTCGAAAACAAATTTGTACAAAAATTTTCATATAATAAATAAAATTCACGAATACCCTACATTCGAGAACCTTTCTGTACAATTAATATAAATCACGGATACCCTACGTTCGAAATCAAATTTGTACAAAAATTTTTATATAATTAATAAAATTCACGAATACCCTACATTCGAGAACCTTTCTGTACAATTAATATAATATAATATACGTTCGAAAACAAATTTGTACAAAAATTTTTATATAATTAATAAAATTCACGAATACCCTACATTCGAGAACCTTTCTGTACAATTAATATAAAACACTGATACCCTACGTTCGAAAACAAATTTGTACAAAAATTTTTATATAATAAATAAAATTCACGAATACCCTACATTCGAAAACCTTTCTGTACAATTAATATAAATCACGGATACCCTACGTTCGAAATCAAATTTGTACAAAAATTTTTATATAATTAATAAAATTCACGAATACCCTACATTCGAGAACCTTTCTGTACAATTAATATAAATCACGGATACCCTACGTTCGAAAACAAATTTGTACAAAAATTTTTATATAATTAATAACATTCACGAATACCCTACATTCGAGAATCTTGCTGTACAATTACTATAAATCACGGATACCCTACATACGAATACCCCACATTCTAAAACACATTTATACCATATTTTATATAATTAATACAATTTAACGAATACCCTACATTCGAAAACAAATTTGTACAAAAATTTTATATAATTAATAAAATTCACGAATAATTAATAATATTCACGAATACCCTACATTCAAAGACAAATGGTACAAAAGTTTTTCCTATAATTAAAAAAAAAAAAAATTCACGAATACCCTACATTCGAAAACACATTTATACCATATTTCATATAATTAATATAATTTAACGAATACCCTACATATTTACTCGAATTTCACGAAAATCATTGTAGTAGGTGAACAAAAAAAAAATCCGCCATAATAATCACTTTCTTACCCTCGTAAAGTATTTAAGATAACTTCTTATATATTATTCTCACAATGGCTGACCAATTCATTTTCGATTCTGACGATTTGGTCACGTTCTGCTTAGAGTTCGATCAAACCCCTATTGAAGAACTGACAGACTCCTTATTGGAAGTGACTTTACAGGATCTTGATAATCGATGGATTCACGCTCAAAAATCTTACAGAGCCCTCTGTAACATCAGAGACGAAGAACTTGACAAAAGTTTCGTAGATTCGGCCCGAGGTAATTTCGCAGCATGCACTAGGTCCTTTCACAGGTGCAAAGCCAAGATCTTAGATCTGCAAAAATCAATCGTCATTCCCCAAACTTCTGCGTCATTCAACTTAAGCAGCGATCCGACTGCTTTAGATCAGGGTTTCGACTGTATTAAAGTTCCCCCTTGTGATATAGAAGTATTTTACGGCAGTTATGAAGAATGGCCAGCATTTCTTGACATGTTCACAGCTCTGTACATCGATCGGCCTAGAATGTCCCCGGTACAGAAACTATATTATTTAAGGCTGAAAGTTAAAGGCCAAGCTGCGAGCATGGTAAAGAAGTATAAACTATGCGCTGAGAATTTTGAACTTGCGTGGGAAGCCCTTAAGCATCGGTACGAGAATAGGCGAATTCTCGTTGATAATCAACTAAAAATACTGTTAAACCTCAAACAGATCACATCTGAAAGTAGCGAGTCCCTTCAGGAAATTCAATCCACCATCAATGATTCCTTATCGGCCCTAAAGTCCCAAAATATACCCATCGAAGACTGGGATCCGATGTTGTGGTCTAAATGTTACAGAATTGGTCTTATTTGGCATTGGACACGGTGGCATTATCCCGGTGCTACTCGTCAGTTTATGGGCTGGGTTTAGCCAAAACCAATTTCCAAATACCACAACATAATTCCTCGTGTCCGGGAAATTAGAAATAACACAGAACTTTTATATCTTCCCCCCCTTTTTTTTTTTTTGTTTTTACCTCATTCACAACTACAAAAAAAAAATATCTTATCAAGGTTGTTTTGTAAGTCTGTTCATATTTAAGTTCAACTGTCTGTCTGTCAGCAAATATGTTCGTCCGTTTGTCTTTGGATTGGACTTTCCCTCCCCGTCTGTAAATAATCAATACAGCCATGAACTAGTCCAAAGCCCATTGATACCGATACTAGTTCCCTACGTCCATAGACAATTCCCGAGTCCTTAGTCTATCGTCCTACTACATATTCCAACATTTCTAATCACGCATCTCCCCGCACACATCATTCAACATCACCTAAACTTTAATCTTAAACCTTCATGGTCCTATACGAAACAAAAGGAGAAGATATTGGGTAACTTATACATATTAATATTTTTTTTTATTTATTATCTCCATTTGTTAAATTCATATAATTATATAAACTTCATTCATTTAATAAATTTTTATACTGTTAATTTCATATATTGTATGTATTTGTATATTTTATATAAAGCAAAAGTAAGGCTACTAATAAAATATAATTAACCAAAATAACTAAATTGAAATTTATATATAAAAAAAGTTACTCAAACGAGATTTAGTTCAGTTGTTAAAATTGTGAATTTAAAATAAGACTATTAAATGATTTTTGCAAAATAGTGGGTTTAAAATAACATATATATATATAAACAATCTTTACTAGTATTTTAATAACTTGTATAATCCAATCATTATAACAGAAATGATACAATAGCAAAAAAAAAAAAAAAGAAAATTTTAAACAAGAATTACTGAAAGCTTAACTTAATCATTAGTTCTCTCTTATACTATGTTCTCACTGCAGCTAAATCCGCATTTGACTCGCTTTATAGTGGATTTAATTAAAGCTGGTCAATTTTTGGGTATATAAATACTGTCAAAATAAAACCCTCGCTTTAGCTAAATCGAGAATAAATCCAACAGAAATCAGGGATGTATTGTGCAATTCGCCGCAAAATGAACAAATTTACAACGCTGCAGCAGAAAATTTGCATCATTTTACGACTGTGTATTTTCATTTACAACAAAACAAAAATTCATAAACAAAAGCAGCAAGTGAGTATAGCAAAGAATTGTTTAATTAAAAAATTATTTTTTGTTTGTTAGATTTATCGTCATTTTTCAGACATATTGCAATTACTACTGTAATTAATATGCAGAGTTGTATCTTCTGAAATTAATACAAAGTAAAGCTGTATGGTACGAAAAGTGAAAACTAACCACACTGCTCGTAGGCCTGACTTTAGGTGAGTGTGTTAAAGCGCTGACCAAAAAGTGCAAGTACGAGTGTATGTGAGAAGGTTCATGGTTCGAAACCTCACGGCCGCCCTAAGTAGAAAAAATTTTCATATAGAAACAATCTATTCAATTAAAAACATAACAATTATCACAATGTTCAATAAATCGCTGATGAAGGCTGAAATGCCAGAAACCGGTCCGATTAAGAATACAGTGCAGTTATGAATTTTTGAAATATATGCTTTCTTCTTCTTTACCACGCACCATTTAAACAAAAAATTATTTATTTGCCTTTTTTATTTATTATTTTAACTTGTTATTAAATTTCAGCATGTCGAAAGTAAAGCAATCGCGAAAAACGTGGTGTATTGGGGCGGAAACGATGTTGCTGTTTTTGTGGGAGGAAAAGTTATCGCAGCTCCGCGGATGTCGCAGAAATATCCATGTTTATGAGGAAATCGCCGCGGAGCTGGGAAAGCACTTGTATTTCTTCTCAAAAAATGAAATAAAAAATCTCACAAATCGGTACAGGTAAATATTTTATAGCACATATGTATGCAATTGCATCTTGATTGAAATAACTTTGTTTTTCAGAAAAGAGAAATTGGTGGTCGGGAGCTCTGGTGGGTCACCCTCGGAGTGGCCTCATTATTTGAGAATCCACCAAATCCTTGGTGGGTTCAAAATTCGCAACACAACCCAAATTATTGAGGAAAGTTTTTGTAAGTATGAAAATTTATTTTATTTCAATATACATATATAAATATTTTGGTTTATTTCAGATGAAAATGTGTCAACAGCACCATCAACATCAACTTTATCAACTTTACCTCAATCCCCACTCTCGTCACCAGCTCCGTCACCATCAGCAACAACAATGACAATTCCATCGCCACTCTCATCACCAACTCCATCAACATCAGCAGCAGCAGCTGAAAAAACAATATCAATAAGGAAATATTGACCAAAATTGGTGAATTGTGTGGCCTAATGAAGGACCACATGAAGAAGTCGGAAGACTACGATGAAAAATTCTATCAATTAGAAGTTGAAAAAAATAATGAATTAGTTAAATACTTCAAACAAAATGAAGAATTCATGTCAAAAGTGATGAACTTTCTTGAAAAAAAATAAAATTATATTATATTATATATGTATATTTATCGAAAGATCATCACTTTTGACATAAATTCATATTTTTCAACTTCTAATTGATAAAATTTTTCATCGTAGTCTTATATACATACATACATATTATGTATTACACAATATAGTTTTAAGTTTTGTACTTTATTGTTACTTTAATTTTTATGTATAATAAAACTCAAATTGAATTGAAAAAACCAAAATTGTATTTGGCTTTGGTCAAGGGGATTATAAACTATAAACAATCATCAAAAATAAATTACTTACACAAAAATGTAGCCAATGCGTTCCTTATTTCTGCTGCTTTAGGTTCGTTGAAAAAGATGGGATATGAGGTTTCTGGTTGAGGCCGCATGTTGTCGACATTTCTTTGTACTTCTAACCACTTTCGGTTAATATGGTCGTATTCCTCATTTAAAAAATTATGCAACACACAGCAAGTTTTTATTACGATGTTGACATTTTTTATATGGTTATCGATGCCTTTCCCAATGCGTCGAAAACGAGCTTTTAAATGTCCAAATGCATTTTCAACAACTCTTCTGCATTTTGACAGAGTATAATTAAAATTCCTTTCGTTTTCGCTTTGATTAATATAAAACGGGTAAGGTTTCATAAGATTTGGTGTTAATCGAAACGCAGAATCCCCAAGGATTAAAATAGGTATTTCGACATTCATAATGCTGCTACTCATGTCTTCCATTAACTCAGAATTAGCAAGGCTACGTTTCAATGATGATTGTTCGAACAATTGGGAGTCGTTACATTTACCCATATCTGAAATAATAATTTCATTAAATAAAAATAAATGATCAAATATGTACACTTAAACATACCTGTAATCCACCAATGCCAACAGAACAGTCGAGTACCACCCTTTATAGTTGTAGTAGTCCGAAGCATCCTCCTTATCGGGATGTATTTCAATATGACATCCATCTATAAGTGTTTTGAAAATCGTTGTATTTTTGTTATACTTATGTATATACACTTACCAAGCGCACCCAAACATTGAGGAAATCCCAATGCCTCAAACCCATTTCAGCACTCCTCGATTTTTGATCTGGTAAGAGGGAAGTGATTTAAGTACAGCGTCTGCATAACGTCCCAGGCTTCTTGGCAGAATTCCAACAAAACATTACATACGGTAGTCTTT
Organism: Cordilura impudica; assembly: GCA_963682025.1. Lineage (NCBI taxonomy): Eukaryota > Metazoa > Arthropoda > Insecta > Diptera > Scathophagidae > Cordilura > Cordilura impudica. The sequence continues at coordinate 8,469 of CAVMKG010000593.1, forward strand.
CCAGCCCCAAATTAATTGGCTATGCTTCTGTACTCGGCAGATGACCCCAATGCATACAACGCAATGGCAACACGCTTCTCAACAGGAATCGCTTGACGAAACTGTGTATTTTTCTTTTCCAAATTTTTCATGAGCGCAACTAATTTTCCAAAGCTTTTGCGGGATAAACGAAAATTATTTGTAAATGTCGCGTCGTCTTGCAGTTGGCAGTCGATTTCCCAAAACGATGCAGTACGTTCCTATAAACATATTTTACTTAAATAATTGATTTTTTAAAATCGTAATTTGACTCACCTTCTCCCAACACAATTTTTCTTTATTTAAATTGTTATAATAAACCTTGTACAAAAGTTGAATAGTTTCCTACATCATAATAAGAATTTGTGCATCGGCTTTACGCCGATTAACTCGCGTCTTTTGCAATGTATCACAAATAAATTTGTCTGTGTTATGTTGCATTTTCTTCGTAATGTCCATTATGGAAATGATTTTCATAATATAATTTAAATTTTGCATTTTATTTCACTTTAAACTTTTTTTTCGCAAAAATTGTTTTCTCCAAAACAAAAACTATTAAAATGTAAATAAACAATTAGTTCGAACAGCTGTGCAGCAACTGTCAAACTAAAGCTACAAATTGTAGTGAGAACGGTGGAGATTAAAAATAAAGCTAATGCGGATTTAGCTGCAGTGAGAACGTAGTATTAAACTCACCACTCTTTATAAATATTTATTGAGATTAATGTTGGCGCCAGCATCAAACGTCGATTAAGTGGATTAATTATCTAAATACAGTGGGTATAACACTTTTCATTACCGAAGTGGAGAAATTAATAGAATATAAATTCCCTTTTATTAAAATTCCCTCTTTTTTTTTTTTTTTTTGTTTGTTTTTGGCTTCAATACAATTGACTTATAATTGAATATATATAATGTTATGTGTATGTTAATTTCACTTCTTTTACATATATATGTATATAAATATAAAATATACATATGGATATATATATATATTTAAGAATGCAAATAAAAATAATAATTACAAAATAGGCAAAGAAATAACAAAATTTGCAAAATAAGTAGAATACCATTAATGGTACAAAAATTTAGCGATGAATGTTTTGAATATATAATTCGGAGATTGCACTTAGGCTGTATCAAAGACAATGTATGGAAGAAGAAAACAAGTATATAACATGACTTGCAAAATAAAAGGTAACTCCACTGGTTGATGTTACGTCACTATATTTTTTTTTTGTGGATTTATTAAAAATTCGTCTCGATAGGATCGTAAAACCATCCAAGGACAGGAATATCACTGACTACTTTTGCCCGTACCGAGGTGTTGATAAACTTATTGTTTCTTGATTGACAAGTATGTATTATTAATTTATTTATTAGGTACTACGTGTAAAGCTGCTCTTATATTTTTGAGTTCTTTTCCGCTTTACTCTCCCTTTTTTTTTTATTATTATTAATTTAATAATTTTATTCCTTATATGAACAACTTGTTCGTAACCTCAATTTTTTTTTTCTCTTCACTCGTCAAAACTTTTTCTTTTCGCCACGTTGCTTGATCAAAAAAAAAATCTTCTCCCTTTTTTTTTTTTTTTCTTTTTCTTTTTTTTCATATCTTAGTTTGACAGCTCAATTGAGGGTTACCATCTGGTGTAACATTAGCTAACTGTATAAACTGAATTATTATAAATCAGGGTCAGGAACTTGCAACAGGCTCGCAACCGTCGATGCTATTGATCGCATGGAACGTTTGCGTAAAAGGAAATAAAAATATATGAAATGGTCCTAATCTCACGTGTGGCTTCGACCCACTGCTCTATCCGGACAAGTCGGGCTTACATAGGAATTCCTAAACTGCAAAAATATCTCGCGCATGGTATATACCCATTCTTTTGCCATCTAATCCAATCAATTCGTATAGAGAGTTACCAACGGTTTCACCTACAATACCTTTAATATGACGCGGTCCAAGCTTTGCATTGTAACCTTTAGCCTGGTCACTTTGTTTATAGTTTCTTCTGAAAACTAATTGCCCTTTACTAAATTTTACGTTCTTGCATCGAGTATTGTAGACCTTTGTGCCTCTTGCATGTGCTTTTCCAGATTCTTAAATATTTTATCTTTTATTAGCTGGTGTTTGCTTGATGTATTTTCTATACAAAAATCGATGTCTTTGACTTGGTCAATTTTTCTCATCAATTTGTATGCATCTGCGTGCTGAACCATATGATTACCAAACAAAGCGTAATAAGGTTCCGTCCGAATTGCACTATGGTAGGCGCTCCTCAATGCAAAAGAAACATCCGAGATATGTTCATCCCACTGTTTTTGCTGTTCGCCCAAATACGATCTAATTATTTGCAGCACAGAGCGATTTACTCTCTCTGATGCATTAGCTTGGGGAGAGTAAAAGGCAGTCCTCACATGTGTTGAGCCATATTTTCTAAGGAAATCTTGAAATATTTCGGCAACAAACTGACGACCATTTTCAGAGTGCACAAACTCCGGTACGCCAAATGTGTGAAAAACCCTTTTCTCCAGAAATGCTACGACATTAGTCGCAGTTGCACTTCGCATCGGTTCAAGGAACACAAACTTTGTGAAATGGTCAAGGCATACAAATAAAAAGACATTACCGCTCCTAGATCTTGGATAAGGCCCCATGAAATCAATATAGACCCTTTGGAAAGGTCTTTCAGTTACAAATTGTCTACCCATGGGTGGTTTATGGAAATTGTTCGCAGTTTTATTAGTGTTACATATATCACAGCTTCGGACTAGTTCCTGTATATCTGTAACCATTTTTGGCCAATAATATTTATTTTGTAATCGAGCTAAAGTTTTCTGAACACCCCCATGTCCCGTAGACAAAGAATAATGTGCAGCCCACAACAGTCCTTGCCTTAATTCAATTGGTACCCACAACTTCCAAGCTCTATCCTCCTCTAATACGTCGCCGGTATAAAATTTGGTCCTTTTATAGACAAAGCCTTCAGAAACACGAACATCCGGTAGTTCCGATTTTTCATTCGCCACGCTTTCTCTAAGAGCTTGGTACTCATTTGAGTTAAGTGCTGTTGACTCCAAGTCTATTTCCAAAATCCTATCAACCTTACATAGCTCTTCTATATAAGCACGTGATAAGGCATCTGGCAGTTTCAAGCTCCAGCGAGCTAAACGTCCAGAGAGCTCTTTTGTATTCATAAGCCAACGCAAACTAGCGTGGTCCGTAATAATTGTAAATGGAAGCCCCTCTACATAAGCTCTGAACTTTTTTACAGTGAGCACTGCGGCATAACATTCCAACTCGGTCACGCTAAAATTCCGTTGAGCTTTGTTTAACTTAGCGGACATATACGCAATTGGATGCTCATTTTCTTCATCGTCAACTTGGAAAAGCACCCCACCTACACCTTGTGTTGATGCATCGCATTGTATGAAGAACCTCCTGTTCTGGATTTACCAGAATTGGTGCGGAAATTAGACATTGCTTTAATGCTTCAAAAGCGTGCCTGGCATCTGAGGTGAGCTCAAACTTCTTGATGCGTTGTTTGGTAAGGCAGTCGTGTAAAGGAGCTGCAATACTGGCGTAATTTTTCGCGAACCTGCGGTACCAACCAGTCATTCCTAAAAACCTACGCAACTGCCGCGGCGTTTTTGGCTCCGGAAATTCAGCTACAGCTTGCAGCTTCCACTCATCCGTTCGAATTGATCCATCTCCCACAACGAATCCCAAGTATCTAACCTCTTTGTAACAAAATTTGCTCTTCTCGACATTGATGGTTAAGTTTGCCTTTGTAAGACACCTAGCAACGTCTCCTAACATTATCAGATGGTCGTCAAAACTGGCAGAACACACTAGAAGGTCGTCAAGGTACACGAACACGTTGGACCGCATTACGGCTGTTATAACTTTATCCATTAGCCTACACATCCACTGAGCGGCGTTACACAGTCCAAACGGCATAACCGTATACTGATACAACGGCCGCCCAGGGACTGTAAATGCCGTTTTCTCCCTTGACTTCGCCTCTAATGGTATCTGCCAGAACGCATCCTTTAAGTCGATGGCGGATATATATTTTGTATCTTGCAAACGGCTTAAGATGCCCTCAATGTGAGGAAGTGGGTAAGCATCTTTTATGGTTCTTGCGTTTACCTTTCGAGCGTCTAAGCACAGCCGGTTTTTGGTATCTTTTCTTACAAGGGCTACTGGTGAGCTCCAACTACTGTTGCTGACTTCGATCACACCCAGATCCAACATTCGGTCAAGCTCGGCATAGAGGAGTTTCTGAATTGCCGGTGATACGGGGTAATGTCTCTGTTTAATTGGAATATCATCATCCACGACTTCGATTACATGCTGCTCTAAATTTGTTTTACCAAGCCCGCGAACCGCAAAGGAAGGAAACAAACACTTCACCATTTCCAATTTCGTTGTCTGCTCGACCGTTAGATTATGTTGAATAGCGGTAGCGGATTCCACATCATTCTGTTCCAACAATTCCGATACGAAAACCCCTGAAAGGTTGTGATTAACTTTGCCAACCACTGAAAGATGAAAAACTTTCCAAAAATCAACCCCAAAGTAAAATTCTTGTTCTAGGTCTGGAACAATCAGGAATTCTAAATCTTCTGTCATGCCTTCCCATACTACTGGAAGAGTAATAACTCCATATACATTTGCATTACCACCATTTGCTGTTCTTATAATCTGATTTTTGAGTTTCAGAATATTCTTTTCCATCCCTTTTAAAAAATCTAAACCATTCTTCCCTATACAACAAGCTCCAGCTCCTGAATCAAGCAAAGCTAACACCTCTTTTCCCCCCACCGTCGTTTTTGCAAAAAACCTATTGTCCTTGCCTGAAGTCACTACTGTCTCCACAATCTTTTTCTTTACCTTTTTTATTCTGTTGCTTCTTCTCCTTAAATTTGAAATTTTTTTATATCTACGGGTTTCCTTCTTCACTTCTTCTCCAAATATGCGAATTTTCGCGGCTTCGTAATCTAATAATCTTTGATGTAATGGTTTTGAAACGGGGATTGAAGTATTTTCCTCCTTTTTTTCACCTCCCCTGTCCCTTGATAAAACTGTCACTATTTTTTCGAGACCGGGACTTTCTTGGCCAACTTGGAGTCCCCGGTTGACTCCGCCATTTTCCGGTTTTCCGCCTTTACATCAAGTTTACAATAGGAATCTCCTTTTCTGCAAATGAAGCATATCATGCTATGGAAAGTTGACCTACATACGTTAACAGGTTTTATATCCTGTGGGGATAAATTTTTATAAAAATCCCACGGCATACCACAAGTAAAACAAAGATTAAGATGAAAAGGAGATGGACAAAATGCTTGCATTACTGAGCATGATGGCAATACCATAGGATTCGAACTTTCTGTTGGCATTCGTTCATTTTTAGTGAATTTTAAACCACTTGACTCTTGGTGATTACTTCTGAATCCTATAGCATCAACTGTCTTATCATTATTTTGAACTTTTTCTGGACCGTTATCTGAATTCCGCAATGACAACTCATGAACTGGTTTTCCCCTCATTCTATTTTCCTTCAACAATTTTTCGGCTCTTCTGCACTCACGTCTTAACTCTGCAACTGACGAAATGGAGGAAGAAAACATTAAAACTGCCAAGCTAGTTCTTAAATTTCCCCGAATAATGGAAATCAATTCAGATTCTGGAATCTTTTTCTTTAAACGGAAGGTCAGGTTATGAACGTCAGTATAAAAATCGTCAAAGCTCTCTCCAGGCAGCTGCTTCCGATCAATTATTTCCCGTATAACTTCATAATCTGAATCAGCTGTTTTAAAATGATTCAGCAGTTCACGCTTTAAATCAAAATACCCGAAATCTATGTCATCGGCGTAGTCTTCTAATACTTGCCAGTACCAGAGCGCAGCCCTCCCTGAAACTAAACAATGAAATTCTGTGAAAAGTTGGTCAAAACTTATATTGTACTGCTCTCTCATGTTTTCGATTCTAAAAAGAAAACTCTCAACTGTCATATCCCGTCCTGTACCATCGAATTTAATATGCCATTTTTCAAGGTTCACCGGCTTCCGTCTGCCCATCTCACTTTGGCTATATCTGGTATTTTCACACTCAGTATTTCCCGGAAGTCTTTCCATATCCGGTTCACCTTCGTAGACATTATGAGATTGATTTGCATTAGCACGACCTGGAGTTGACGTTGTTGCTGGCGGATTTAAATCATCACCCCGCCCGGACGCTTCAACATCAGCGACCCTATTACTGACAGATAATACCTCTCCACGCATTTGCTTAATCTCGTTCATACACTTAGAAATCTCGTCATTTTGCTTCATTAACAACGCCATCATTTGGTTTATTTGGTCAGTAGAGACGGTTGGTGATACCATACCCCCACTATCGCCACCACGTGCACCTTCCTCCTCACTTGACATGTTAATTCCTCTTAATTTCCTCGAAAAACTTAGAGAAGATTCTGATTTATTGTGATTTCCTCACTAATGCTAATAGTTCCCATGTTAGAACAAACTTTCCCAAATATTAGGTCGGAACACCTGTTCAAATAATCAACGGGTACGAAATCTACGGGTCGTTCTAAGGCTGTATCAATTTGGGTTAGTATAGAGCCTACTATCTGATTTTCCAAAGCACGAGCTGCACTTCGAGTCACTCTTCTATCTTCGGTTGGAACTACCTTTCTAATCGGATTATTAGGATGCCTATCCATCCACAAAAAATATCGCTGAACAACTTATATCACTTTAATAAAAAACTTAAATTTGATATTTACTTGAAAACCTATAAAACCAATACTCTTCCAACTGTTAACTATGATAACTGTTTAATACGACTTATTACTAGGTGATGTTGAATATATGTGGAGAGATATGTGTATAAAGATATGTTAGAATTGTGACAAACCTCCCAAAACTCATTCATTCACTCATACTACACAAATCACTAATACTTAATACCAGTTCCACTTATATATTATACCACAAATAGCAGAACGATAAAGGTAAACGATTTGTGATATTATTAGACTAACTTTATGTAAAAACTCAAATGAAATCGAATCAATTCAATAAAATTGCAACCTTTACATTCATTTAGTCTTAAACCCCAAAGAAAATAAACAAAGAAACAAACAAGGCTCACGTAGATCCAGACCCGTATGTCCAGAAAGCGGTACCTTGTTAGATAATTATATTCTAATAAATTGAATTCTAGATGAAATCTGTTGAGACAAATTATCATCGAAACTCAAATTTTACATTCAATTATTACAAACACACAAAACATAAAAATTCTGGCTTAACGTTGGGCGCCATATGTTGTGGTCTAAATGTTACAGAATTGGTCTTATTTGGCATTGGACACGGTGGCATTATCCCGGTGCTACTCGTCAGTTTATGGGCTGGGTTTAGCCAAAACCAATTTCCAAATACCACAACATAATTCCTCGTGTCCGGGAAATTAGAAATAACACAGAACTTTTATATCTTCCCCCCTTTTTTTTGTTTTTTTTGTTTTTACCTCATTCACAACTAAAAAAAAAATATCTTATCAAGGTTGTTTTGTAAGTCTGTTCATATTTAAGTTCAACTGTCTGTCTGTCAGCAAATATGTTCGTCCGTTTGTCTTTGGATTGGACTTTCCCTCCCCGTCTGTAAATAATCAATACAGCCATGAACTAGTCCAAAGCCCATTGATACCGATACTAGTTCCTTACATCCATAGACAATTCCCGAGTCCTTAGTCTATCGTCATACTACATATTCCAACATTTCTAATCACGCATCTCCCCGCACACATCATTCAACATCACCTAAACTTTAATCTTAAACCTTCATGGTCCTATACGAAACAAAAGGAGAAGATATTGGGTAACTTATACATATTAATATTTTTATTTATTTATTATCTCCATTTGTTAAATTCATATAATTATATAAACTTCATTCATTTAATAAATTTTTATACTGTTAATTTCATATATTGTATGTATTTGTATATTTTATATAAAGCAAAAGTAAGGCTACTAATAAAATATAATTAGCCAAAATAACTAAATTGAAATTTATATATAAAAAAAGTTACTCAAACGAGATTTAGTTCAGTTGTTAAAATTGTGAATTTAAAATAAGACTATTAAATGATTTTTGCAAAATAGTGGGTTTAAAATAACATATATATATATAAACAATCTTTACTAGTATTTTAATAACTTGTATAATTCAATCATTATAACAGAAATGATACAATAGCAAAAAAAAAAAAAAGAAAATTTTAAACAAGAATTACTGAAAGCTTAACTTAATCATTAGTTCTCTCTTAAACTCACCACTATTTATAAATATTTATTGAGATTAATGTTGGCGCCAGCATCAAACGTCGATTAAGTGGATTAATTATCTAAATACAGTGGGTATAACACTTTTCATTACCGAAGTGGAGAAATTAATAGAAAATAAATTCCCTTTTATTAAAATTCCCTCTTTTTTTTTTTTTGTTTGTTTTTGGCTTCAATACAATTGACTTATAATTGAATATATATAATGTTATGTGTATGTTAATTTCACTTCTTTTACATATATATGTATATAAATATAAAATATACATATGGATATATATATATATTTAAGAATGCAAATAAAAATAATAATTACAAAATAGGCAAAGAAATAACAAAATTTGCAAAATAAGTAGAATACCATTAATGGTACAAAAATTTAGCGATGAATGTTTTGAATATATAATTCGGAGATTGCACTTAGGCTGTATCAAAGACAATGTATGGAAGAAGAAAACAAGTATATAACATGACTTGCAAAATAAAAGGTAACACCACTGGTTGATGTTACGTCACTATATTTTTTTTTTTTGTGGATTTATTAAAAATTCGTCTCGATAGGATCGTAAAACCATCCAAGGACAGGAATATCACTGACTACTTTTGCCCGTACCGAGGTGTTGATAAACTTATTGTTTCTTGATTGACAAGTATGTATTATTAATTTATTTATTAGGTACTACGTGTAAAGCTGCTCTTATATTTTTGAGTTCTTTTCCGCTTTACTCTCCCTTTTTTTTTATTATTATTAATTTAATAATTTTATTCCTTATATGAACAACTTGTTCGTAATCTCCATTTTTTTTTTCTCTTCACTCGTCAAAACTTTTTCTTTTCGCCACGTTGCTTGATCAAAAAAAAATCTTCTCCCTTTTTTTTTTTCTTTTTTTTTTTTTTTCATATCTTAGTTTGACAGCTCAATTGAGGGTTACCATCTGGTGTAACATTAGCTAACTGTATAAACTGAATTATTATAAATCAGGGTCAGGAACTTGCAACACCGATAATAGTCTATCTATGCCCAAAATCAAATTATCCACCCCACGGAGATAAATCACACAAAAAACCCTTAGACACTCAGCCAAATACCTCGTCTCAAGCTCAGACATCTGCACACTTCTCTTGTATAAATAGAAACCCTCCTGAAAACACATTGCTTTCCACGGCAATAGTGAAAATTGAAACACAAGGTGAAATGTTCAAGGCTCGCGCTTTTCTGGACCAAGGCTCTGAAAAGACGTTTATCTCGAAAAGGCTTCAACAGCGACTCATGCTTCCCACAGACTCCAAAAATTTCCAAATTCGTGGTATTGGAGGTAATATTGTTGGCAACTCAAACTCTCTGTGCAAACTCAGTCTGTACTCACATAAATTCAACTGTAGGATAAATATAGAGGCCATAGTAGTTCCGAAGATAACTCGATTGCTTCCTAGCTTCTCCGTTACACAAACATCTTTCCCATTCGATGAAATTAAGAAACTTGATCTAGCAGATCCAGATTTTCACTCTCCTGCCCAAGTAGATTTACTTCTTGGTAGTATTGTCATTCCCAAGCTACTACTGGACGGAGTTAAAAATGTGTGCAGTTCCCTCCTGGCACAATCCACAATATTTGGTTGGATCATAAGTGGCCCAGTCTCAACTGAAACAATCTCTGTTTTTACAATAGAGGCTACCGAAATCACTGAGGATCCGATCGGAGCAGAATTAAAGCTTTTTTGGGAACAAGAAGAAATCTCCATCACTCGACCAATATCGACAGATGATGATTTTTGCGAGTCCCTCTACTCGAAAACTACTTCACGAACCCCAGATGGCCGGTATATGGTGAGGCTTCCTTTCAAGTCCTCATTCCCCCATGGTTTGCCTCTCGGGTCATCTCGATCGCAAGCAATATCACAATACCTTTCATCGGAAAAATCTTTGACATCTAAACCGGACTTGTCAGAAACCTACAATCTAGTTTTGACTGAGTATCTTACCCTCAACCATATGAAACCCACCACCAGTAAAGAAATATATATTCCTGATTCCTATCGCTCATTTTATTTACCCCACCATGCTGTAATAAAACCCCACAGTTAAAGCACGAAAGTGAGGGTAGTCTTTAATGCTTCAAAACGGACAAGTTCAGGTAATTCACTCAACGATATTCTCCATATCGGGCCCACAATGCAAGCTGATTTAATGACTGTAATTCTAAATTGGCGCCTCTATAAATTTGTTTTTAACGGTGATATTGAGAAAATGTATCACCAGATTCTCGTTCACGAAGAAGACGCTCAATATCAAAGAATTGTATTCCGGAAAAATTCCAATGGGCCCATACAAGACTTTGCATTGAATACGGTCACTTTCGGAGTAAACTGCGCTCCATATTTGGCAATTTGAACCCTTATCCAATTGGCTAATGATTCTGAAAGTAGTTATCCTCAAGCTGCTCATATCCTGAAGAATGAAACTTACGTAGACGATATCCTCTCAGGATCTCACGACCTTCAATCATCTCTCAACGCTCTATTACAGGTAATTGCGGTCCTCAAATCAGCTGGATTTCCCCTTAAAAAAATTACCTCAAATTGTTCCAAAATTCTAACCTCTGTTTCCCAAGAGGATATTCTTGACACAGAGTTTCTTAAATTCCAGGAAACAAGTTCTATCAAAACTCTTGGTATTCAATGGAATGCGCTGTCCGACTGTTTTTCATACACAGTTGAAGTTCCAGTTCCCGTAGCATCCACTACCAAGAGAACAATTTTATCCACAGTTTCCAAGCTGTTCGACCCAGCCGGCTGGATCTCTCCAGTAATAATGCAAGCGAAAATTTTATTGCAACAGCTGTGGCTCGAAGGATATAATTGGGATGAATGTGTCAAACCTCACACCCTAGCAAAATGGAATCAATTTGTAGAAAACTTAAGCATTATCCCCCAAATAAAAATATGTCGCTGGGTTAACTTCGGCCCCAGAAGATTAACCCAACTACACGGCTTTTGTGACGCCTCTGAAAAAGCTTATTGTGCTACTATCTATCTCCGCATTATTGACGAAGAATCCGTTTCATCTAATCTGATAGTTTCTAAAGGGAAGGTGGCCCCAATCGACCCCGTGAGCCTCCCGCGGTTAGAACTTTGTGGTGCCGTTCTACTATCCAAGCTGGTCAAGAAAATTGTTTTATCGCTACCCCTTCACACTTACGATCTCTATTTATGGTGCCACTCCTCTATAGTATTGGGGTGGTTAGAAAAACCTCCCTGCACATGGAAAACATATGTAGCCAATCGAACAGCCGAAATAATAAGAAATGTAGGAAATATTTCATGGCGACACGTACGATCAGCGGACAACCCTGCAGACCTAGGTTCACGTGGATGCATCCCTCAAGACCTTCTCAACAACACACTATGGTGGCACGGGCCAGCCTGGCTAAAAAAAGACCCCGAAGAATGGCCAAAGTCCATAGTTAGTTACGAACATTGCCCCGAAGCAAGAAAAATTGAAGTTTTTCACACTTTAGCAGAAGAGGATATTTTAGATCGATTCTCAAAATGGGACAGGGCCATTAGAGTCATCGCATATGTTTTCAGATTTATCTTTAAAATCTCGAAATCAACGGACCCCGAAATCGCCTTTGAGTCACATTCAATCTTGCACAAGGAATTTCTCAACACAAAAAATCGGTTAATTCTCCTCACACAAAAGGGATACTGTCACAAAGAATATGTATCTCTGCAAAACTCAAAGACGGTACCAAAGAAGAGTTTTATGTATCCCTTAAACCCCTTTTTGGATAATAATGGCATTATCAGAGCCAATGGCAGAATCTCTAACTCTACTATCTCATACAATGAGCGTCACCCTATTATAATTCCGGTACACTCAAAATATTGCGATCTTTTGGTTTCATGTATGCATAATCTCCTTATGCATGCCGAGCATAATCTCATGCTAAGAGCTGTCCGGAACGAATATTATATCCCAAGGTTAAAATCTGCCATTAAAAAATGCATTAAAAGATGCAAAGTGTGCATTGTTTATAAACAAAAGATGCGGTCTCAAATGATGGCTGCACTTCCCATAGACAGGAGCACTTACTCTCTCCCATTTTCCTTCTCCGGAGTAGACTTTGCCGGCCCATCCGCAACCAAAACGTCTATACTCCGAAATGCTCCGTACCACAAAAGTTATGTATGTTTGTTCGTGTGTTTTAGCACTAAAGCTCTCCATCTCGAGCTATGCTCTGACTTAACCTCGGTTCTTTCCAAGCCGCTTTCACTAGATTTGTTGGCCGCCGTGGCCTACCTAAAAAATTGATGTCTGACAATGGAACCAATTTCGTCGGTGCTGACCATGCTCTTTCCCATGAGTTTCAGGAGTTTCTCAAAACCGCCTCGAAGGATATAGCCGAAAAATACGTCTCTCACGGTTTTCAGTGGTCCTTTATACCCCCTAATGCCCCTCATATGGGCGGACTATGGGAGGCCGGAGTGAAATCCTTTAAGACCCATTTTAGGAAAGTGGCTCAAAATCACAAGTTCACCTTTGAGGAGTTCACAACCCTTTTGAGCCGAATAGAGTCCGTACTAAATTCTCGATCCCTGTCGCCAATGACGGACGACCCTACTGAGCTGCTAGCTCTCACTCCCGGGCATTTCCTTGTAGAGGCTCCCCTGTTAGCGCCTCCCGAAGTGCCCACTGACTCTAAATCTCTAAGAAACCGTTGGGAACGATTAAAATACCTCCATCACCAATTTGCTCGACAGTGGAAAGATGAATATCTAAAAGAACTCCAACGAACGTACAGATGGCAACATCAAGAGCAAAATATTAAAGTTGGCAGCTCGTTGTCGTAAAAAACGACCTTCTCCCTCCCCACGAATGGAGATTAGGTCGTATTATTAAAATTTACGACGGTCCCGATGGGCTCGTTCGCGTGGCTGAAATAAAAACTCAGTCCGGGGCTATCACAAGACCTATAGTAAAACTTTGCGTTCTTCCTATTGAGCCATTCCAGAATGTGTAAAAGAAGGGAAGAAAAACAACCCATATTTCTTACCTTATACACGTATTTTATATTTCACAACCCATCCTACCCATATATTTCTCAACCCATCATGAACACGCTATCATACTACAATCCTTTCCCTGATTTGTTTGCCGATCATACTAATATTCATTTTATTCCGCAGGGCCCCAAGAAACCCAGCTATACATCAGTGCCTAGTGTGCAGACGTTTTCATGCACTTAGGTACTGTAAGCGATTCCTTGAGATGAGTGTAGAAGGCCGCCGACGAATCGTTCGCCAACATGGCTATTGTAAAAATTGTCTGGCTCGGTCACACACTAGCGCCGAATGTTCATCGGCAGACGTGTGTCAAAAATGCGGTTGGGCACACCACACTCTGCTACATTTTGGGCCACCGCCAGAACGTTCAACAAGCCTCTGGCCAGCGGCAGAATCAGCGCAGACAGTCCGTAATTCTTCGGCGACTCACAACCTCACAACAACAACACATTCAACAATCAACACCCAGAAATCAGCAACAGCACATTACCTACCATCCACAACCTCGTCATCAAACCCGAGCTTCACGAGCACAAACACGATCCCGACCATACCCTCGTCAACATCCATCCAGCAGTCGTGATACCAGCACTACATCAGCTAGCCCCGCCGCATACTGCGTGGTGCCCTACGTGCTCTAACTCTTCTTGCTAAGGCACTTTAAGCAAATAATATTGGTCTTACAGACCAAGGGGCCCAGTATGTTCAACATAGATATGCTGTCCCAATGTTTTTCCTTTTTATTCCTATTGTATTTTATTTTCGATCTCATTGTATTTATTAACAACTTTCATTTTTTGATTATAATGTAATATCGCCATAATTATCATTGAAATATTATTGTGAATTATCTTATTTAACTATCGTATTTTATTAAAATTACAACACTGCGTTGTTTTATAGAATATTGACTGTATTTAGATGACATTTATCATATTTTTTATTATGCTTCCTGTAAGCCGAGGTGGAAATTGAAACCGTAGCTTATGGTTAAAAAATGTAAATTCATTTCGTGCTCACTTTCTCTTTCCAGCTGCTCCCAGCAAGACATATTACGGATTTTGGATTACCCTTTTTTTTTGTATTTGGATATATTTGAATTGTGAATAAATCTCTAATCTCAACAATCAAATATCCTGTATTCGGTTTTTATTCTGGATTTACAAACAAACCATGTAAGTTGGAAAAGTAGAATTGACGATTTTTTTATTAAATAACATTCAATGAATTAACTCCCTAATTCAAACTCGTATTGGAACTCCCCTGCCCCTAAGAGCTAGTTCCCCAAAACACAATAGAAATTATATATATAGTCATATACTCTCGTCACTCTGAATTAATGTAAAGGTTATTCGCGTTGCAGTACTACTCTCCCTCAAGTTACAACTCCCTGTGATTTGCGGTCAAAAAGTTAAAATATCCTTTTACCTTTGTGAATGAAATTCAATTAATAGTCAGCTTTATTAACTATTTAATATTTATATTTGCACCCCGTAAATTATTATTATTATTATTATTATTATTAATATTATTATTATTATTATTATTATTATTATTATTATTATTTTTATTATTATTATTATTATTATTATTATTATTATTATTATTATTATTATTATTATTATTATTATTATTATTATTATTATTATTATTATTATTATTATTATTATTATTATTATTATTATTATTATTATTATTATTATTATTATTATTATTATTATTATTATTATTATTATTATTATTATTATTATTATTATTATTATTATTATTATTATTATTATTATTATTATTATTATTATTATTATTATTATTATTATTATTATTATTATTATTATTATTATTATTATTATTATTATTATTATTATTATTATTATTATTATTATTATTATTATTATTATTATTATTATTATTATTATTATTATTATTATTATTATTATTATTATTATTATTATTATTATTATTATTATTATTATTATTATTATTATTATTATTATTATTATTATTATTATTATTATTATTATTATTATTATTATTATTATTATTATTATTATTATTATTATTATTATTATTATTATTATTATTATTATTATTATTATTATTATTATTATTATTATTATTATTATTATTATTATTATTATTATTATTATTATTATTATTATTATTATTATTATTATTATTATTATTATTATTATTATTATTATTATTATTATTATTATTATTATTATTATTATTATTATTATTATTATTATTATTATTATTATTATTATTATTATTATTATTATTATTATTATTATTATTATTATTATTATTATTATTATTATTATTATTATTATTATTATTATTATTATTATTATTATTATTATTATTATTATTATTATTATTATTATTATTATTATTATTATTATTATTATTATTATTATTATTATTATTATTATTATTATTATTATTATTATTATTATTATTATTATTATTATTATTATTATTATTATTATTATTATTATTATTATTATTATTATTATTATTATTATTATTATTATTATTATTATTATTATTATTATTATTATTATTATTATTATTATTATTATTATTATTATTATTATTATTATTATTATTATTATTATTATTATTATTATTATTATTATTATTATTATTATTATTATTATTATTATTATTATTATTATTATTATTATTATTATTATTATTATTATTATTATTATTATTATTATTATTATTATTATTATTATTATTATTATTATTATTATTATTATTATTATTATTATTATTATTATTATTATTATTATTATTATTATTATTATTATTATTATTATTATTATTATTATTATTATTATTATTATTATTATTATTATTATTATTATTATTATTATTATTATTATTATTATTATTATTATTATTATTATTATTATTATTATTATTATTATTATTATTATTATTATTATTATTATTATTATTATTATTATTATTATTATTATTATTATTATTATTATTATTATTATTATTATTATTATTATTATTATTATTATATTATTATTATTATTATTATTATTATTATTATTATTATTATTATTATTATTATTATTATTATTATTATTATTATTATTATTATTATTATTATTATTATTATTATTATTATTATTATTATTATTATTATTATTATTATTATTATTATTATTATTATTATTATTTTATTATTATTATTATTATTATTATTATTATTATTATTATTATTATTATTATTATTATTATTATTATTATTATTATTATTATTATTATTATTATTATTATTATTATTATTATTATTATTATTATTATTATTATTATTATTATTATTATTATTATTATTATTATTATTATTATTATTATTATTATTATTATTATTATTATTATTATTATTATTATTATTATTATTATTATTATTATTATTATTATTATTATTATTATTATTATTATTATTATTATTATTATTATTATTATTATTATTATTATTATTATTATTATTATTATTATTATTATTATTATTATTATTATTATTATTATATTATTATTATTATTATTATTATTATTATTATTATTATTATTATTATTATTATTATTATTATTATTATTATTATTATTATTATTATTATTATTATTATTATTATTATTATATTATTATTATTATTATTATTATTATTATTATTATTATTATTATTATTATTATTATTATTATTATTATTATTATTATTATTATTATTATTATTATTATTATTATTATTATTATTATTATTATTATTATTATTATTATTATTATTATTATTATTATTATTATTATTATTATTATTATTATTATTATTATTATTATTATTATTATTATTATTATTATTATTATTATTATTATTATTATTATTATTATTATTATTATTATATTATTATTATTATTATTATTATTATTATTATTATATTATTATTATTATTATTATTATTATTATTATTATTATTATTATTATTATTATTATTATTATTATTATTATTATTATTATTATTATTATTATTATTATTATTATTATTATTATTATTATTATTTATTATTATTATTATTATTATTATTATTATTATTATTATTATTATTATTATTATTATTATTATTATTATTATTATTATTATTATTTATTATTATTATTATTATTATTATTATTATTATTATTATTATTATTATTATTATTATTATTATTATTATTATTATTATTATTATTATTATTATTATTATTATTATTATTATTTTATTATTATTATTATTATTATTATTATTATTATTATTATTATTATTATTATTATTATTATTATTATTATTATTATTATATTATTATTATTATTATTATTATTATTATTATTATTATTATTATTATTATTATTATTATTATTATTATTATTATTATTATTATTATTATTATTATTATTATTATTATTATTATTATTATTATTATTATTATTATTATTATTATTATTATTATTATTATTATTATTATTATTATTATTATTATTATTATTATTATTATTATTATTATTATTATTATTATTATTATTATTATTATTATTATTATTATTATTATTATTATTATTATTATTATATTATTATTATTATTATTATTATTATTATTATTATTATTATTATTATTATTATTATTATTATTATTATTATTATTATTATTATTATTATTATTATTATTATTATTATTATTATTATTATTATTATTATTATTATTATTATTATTATTATTATTATTATTATTATTATTATTATTATTATTATTATTATTATTATTATTATTATTATTATTATTATTATTATTATTATTATTATTATTATTATTATTATTATTATTATTATTATTATTATTATTATTATTATTATTATTA
Source organism: Cordilura impudica (assembly GCA_963682025.1). Lineage (NCBI taxonomy): Eukaryota > Metazoa > Arthropoda > Insecta > Diptera > Scathophagidae > Cordilura > Cordilura impudica. The sequence continues at coordinate 26,831 of CAVMKG010000593.1, forward strand.
TTATTATTATTATTATTATTATTATTATTATTATTATTATTATTATTATTATTATTATTATTATTATTATTATTATTATTATTATTATTATTATTATTATTATTATTATTATTATTATTATTATTATTATTATTATTATTATTATTATTATTATTATTATTATTATTATTATTATTATTATTATTATTATTATTATATTATTATTATTATTATTATTATTATTATTATTATTATTATTATTATTATTATTATTATTATTATTATTATTATTATTATTATTATTATTATTATTATTATTATTATTATTATTATTATTATTATTATTATTATTATTATTATTATTATTATTATTATTATATTATTATTATTATTATTATTATTATTATTATTATTATTATTATTATTATTATTATTATTATTATTATTATTATTATTATTATTATTATTATTATTATTATTATTATTATTATTATTATTATTATTATTATTATTATTATTATTATTATTATTATTATTATTATTATTATTATTATTATTATTATTATTATTATTATTATTATTATTATTATTATTATTATTATTATTATTATTATTATTATTATTATTATTATTATTATTATTATTATTATTATTATTATTATTATTATTATTATTATTATTATTATTATTATTATTATTATTATTATTATTATTATTATTATTATTATTATTATTATTTATTATTATTATTATTATTATTATTATTATTATTATTATTATTATTATTATTATTATTATTATTATTATTATTATTATTATTATTATTATTATTATTATTATTATTATTATTATTATTATTATTATTATTATTATTATTATTATTATTATTATTATTATTATTATTATTATTATTATTATTATTATTATTATTATATTATTATTATTATTATTATTATTATTATTATTATTATTATTATTATTATTATTATTATTATTATTATTATTATTATTATTATTATTATTATTATTATTATTATTATTATTATTATTATTATTATTATTATTATTATTATTATTATTATTATTATTATTATTATTATTATTATTATTATTATTATTATTATTATTATTATTATTATTATTATTATTATTATTATTATTATTATTATTATTATTATTATTATTATTATTATTATTATTATTATTATTATTATTATTATTATATTATTATTATTATTATTATTATTATTATTATTATTATTATTATTATTATTATTATTATTATTATTATTATTATTATTATTATTATTATTATTATTATTATTATTATTATTATTATTATTATTATTATTATTATTATTATTATTATTATTATTATTATTATTATTATTATTATTATTATATTATTATTATTATTATTATTATTATTATTATTATCATTATTATTATTATCATTATTATTATTATTATTATTATTATTATTATTATTATTATTATTATTATTATTATTATTATTATTATTATTATTATTATTATTATTATTATTATTATTATTATTATTATTATTATTATTATTATTATTATTATTATTATTATTATTATTATTATTATTATTATTATTATTATTATTATTATTATTATTATTATTATTATTATTATTATTATTATTATTATTATTATTATTATTATTATTATTATTATTATTATTATTATTATTATCATTATTATTATTATTATTATTATTATTATTATTATTATTATTATTATTATTATTATTATTATTATTATTATTATTATTATTATTATTATTATTATTATTATTATTATTATTATTATTATTATTATTATTATTATTATTATTATTATTATTATTATTATTATTATTATTATTATTATTATTATTATTATTATTATTATTATTATTATTATTATTATTATTATTATTATTATTATTATTATTATTATTATTATTATTATTATTATTATTATTATTATTATTATTATTATTATTATTATTATTATTATTATTATTATTATTATTATTATTATTATTATTATTATTATTATTATTATTATTATTATTATTATTATTATTATTATTATTATTATTATTATTATTATTATTATTATTATATTATTATTATTATTATTATTATTATTATTATTATTATTATTATTATTATTATTATTATTATTATTATTATTATTATTATTATTATTATTATTATTATTATTATTATTATTATTATTATTATTATTATTATTATTATTATTATTATTATTATTATTATTATTATTATTATTATTATTATTATTATTATTATTATTATTATTATTATTATTATTATTATTATTATTATTATTATTATTATTATTATTATTATATTATTATTATTATTATTATTATTATTATTATTATTATTATTATTATTATTATTATTATTATTATTATTATTATTATTATTATTATTATTATTATTATTATTATTATTATTATTATTATTATTATTATTATTATATTATTATTATTATTATTATTATTATTATTATTATTATTATTATTATTATTATTATTATTATTATTATTATTATTATTATTATTATTATTATTATTATTATTATTATTATTATTATTATTATTTATTATTATTATTATTATTATTATTATTATTATTATTATTATTATTATTATTATTATTATTATTATTATTATTATTATTATTATTATTATTATTATTATTATTATTATTATTATTATTATTATTATTATTATTATTATTATTATTATTATTATTATTATTATTATTATTATTATTATTATTATTATTATTATTATTATTATTATTATTATTATTATTATTATTATTATTATTATTATTATTATTATTATTATTATTATTATTATTATTATTATTATTATTATTATTATTATTATTATTATTATTATTATTATTATTATTATTATTATTATTATATTATTATTATTATTATTATTATTATTATTATTATTATTATTATTATTATTATTATTATTATTATTATTATTATTATTATTATTATTATTATTATTATTATTATTATTATTATTATTATTATTATTATTATATTATTATTATTATTATTATTATTATTATTATTATTATTATTATTATTATTATTATTATTATTATTATTATTATTATTATTATTATTATTATTATTATTATTATTATTATTATTATTATTATTATTATTATTATTATTATTATTATTATTATTATTATTATTATTATTATTATTATTATTATTATTATTATTATTATTATTATTATTATTATTATTATTATTATTATTATTATTATTATTATTATTATTATTATTATTATTATTATTATTATTATTATTATTATTATTATTATTATTATTATTATTATTATTATTATTATTATTATTATTATTATTATTATTATTATTATTATTATTATTATTATTATTATTATTATTATTATTATTATTATTATTATTATTATTATTATTATTATTATTATTATTATTATTATTATTATTATTATTATTTATTATTATTATTATTATTATTATTATTATTATTATTATTATTATTATTATTATTATTATTATTATTATTATTATTATTATTATTATTATTATTATTATTATTATTATTATTATTATTATTTATTATTATTATTATTATTATTATTATTATTATTATTATTATTATTATTATTATTATTATTATTATTATTATTATTATTATTATTATTATTATTATTATTATTATTATTATTATATTATTATTATTATTATTATTATATTATTATTATTATTATTATTATTATTATTATTATTATTATTATTATTATTATTATTATTATTATTATTATTATTATTATTATTATTATTATTATTATTATTATTATTATTATTATTATTATTATTATTATTATTATTATTATTATTATTATTATTATTATTATTATTATTATTATTATTATTATATTATTATTATTATTATTATTATTATTATTATTATTATTATTATTATTATTATTATTATTATTATTATTATTATTATTATTATTATTATTATTATTATTATTATTATTATTATTATTATTATTATTATTATTATTATTATTATTATTATTATTATTATTATTATTATTATTATTATTATTATTATTATTATTATTATTATTATTATTATTATTATTATTATTATTATTATTATTATTATTATTATTATTATTATTATTATTATTATTATTATTATTATTATTATTATTATTATTATTATTATTATTATTATTATTATTATTATTATTATTATTATTATTATTATTATTATTATTATTATTATTATTATTATATTATTATTATTATTATTATTATTATTATTATTATTATTATTATTATTATTATTATTATTATTATTATTATTATTATTATTATTATTATTATTATTATTATTATTATTATTATTATTATTATTATTATTATTATTATTATTATTATTATTATTATTATTATTATTATTATTATTATTATTATTATTATTATTATTATTATTATATTATTATTATTATTATTATTATTATTATTATTATTATTATTATTATTATTATTATTATTATTATTATTATTATTATTATTATTATTATTATTATTATTATTATTATTATTATTATTATTATTATTATTATTATTATTATTATTATTATTATTATTATTATTATTATTATTATTATTATTATTATTATTATTATTATTATTATTATTATTATTATTATTATTATTATTATTATTATTATTATTATTATTATTATTATTATTATTATTATTATTATTATTATTATTATTATTATTATTATTATTATTATTATTATTATTATTATTATTAGTATTATTATTATTATTATTATTATTATTATTATTATTATTATTATTATTATTATTATTATTATTATTATTATTATTATTATTATTATTATTATTATTATTATTATTATTATTATTATTATTATTATTATTATTATTATTATTATTATTATTATTATTATTATTATTATTATTATTATTATTATTATTATTATTATTATTATTATTATTATTATTATTATTATTATTATTATTATTATTATTATTATTATTATTATTATTATTATTATTATTATTATTATTATTATTATTATTATTATTATTATTATTATTATTATTATTATTATTATTATTATTATTATTATTATTATTATTATTATTATTATTATTATTATTATTATTATTATTATTATTATTATTATTATTATTATTATTATTATTATATTATTATTATTATTATTATTATTATTATTATTATTATTATTATTATTATTATTATTATTATTATTATTATTATTATTATTATTATTATTATTATTATTATTATTATTATTATTATTATTATTATTATTATTATTATTATTATTATTATTATTATTATTATTATTATTATTATTATTATTATTATTATTATTATTATTATTATTATTATTATTATTATTATTATTATTATTATTATTATTATTATTATTATTATTATTATTATTATTATTATTATTATTATTATTATTATTATTATTATTATTATTATTATTATTATTATTATTATTATTATTATTATTATTATTATTATTATTATTATTATTATATTATTATTATTATTATTATTATTATTATTATTATTATTATTATTATTATTATTATTATTATTATTATTATTATTATATTATTATTATTATTATTATTATTATTATTATTATTATTATTATTATTATTATTATTATTATTATTATTATTATTATTATTATTATTATTATTATTATTATATTATTATTATTATTATTATTATTATTATTATTATTATTATTATTATTATTATTATTATTATTATTATTATTATTATTATTATTATTATTATTATTATTATTATTATTATTATTATTATTATTATTATTATTATTATTATTATTATTATTATTATTATTATTATTATTATTATTATTATTATTATTATTATTATTATTATTATTATTATTATTATTATTATTATTATTATTATTATTATTATTATTATATTATTATTATTATTATTATTATTATTATTATTATTATTATTATTATTATTATTATTATTATTATTATTATTATTATTATTATTATTATTATTATTATTATTATTATTATTATTATTATTATTATTATTATTATTATTATTATTATTATTATATTATTATTATTATTATTATTATTATTATTATTATTATTATTATTATTATTATTATTATTATTATTATTATTATTATTATTATTATTATTATTATTATTATTATTATTATTATTATTATTATTATTATTATTATTATTATTATTATTATTATTATTATTATTATTATTATTATTATTATTATTATTATTATTATTTTATTATTATTATTATTATTATTATTATTATTATTATTATTATTATTATTATTATTATTATTATCATTATTATTATTATCATTATTATTATTATTATTATTATTATTATTATTATTATTATTATTATTATTATTATTATTATTATTATTATTATTATTATTATTATTATTATTATTATTATTATTATTATTATTATTATTATTATTATTATTATTATATTATTATTATTATTATTATTATTATTATTATTATTATTATTATTATTATTATTATTATTATTATTATTATTATTATTATTATTATTATTATTATTATTATTATTATTATTATTATTATTATTATTATTATTATTATTATTATTATTATTATTATTATTATTATTATTATTATTATTATTATTATTATTATTATTATTATTATATTATTATTATTATTATTATTATTATTATTATTATTATTATTATTATTATATTATTATTATTATTATTATTATTATTATTATTATTATTATTATTATTATTATTATTATTATTATTATTATTATTATTATTATTATTATTATTATTATTATTATTATTATTATTATTATTATTATTATTATTATTATTATTATTATTATTATTATTATTATTATTATTATTATTATTATTATTATTATTATTATTATTATTATTATTATTATTATTATTATTATTATTATTATTATTATTATTATTATTATTATTATTATTATTATTATTATTATTATTATTATTATTATTATTATTATTATTATTATTATTATTATTATTATTATTATTATTATTATTATTATTATTATTATTATTATTATTATTATTATTATTATTATTATTATTATTATTATTATTATTATTATTATTATTATTATTATTATTATTATTATTATTATTATTATTATTATTATTATTATATTATTATTATTATTATTATTATTATTATTATTATTATTATTATTATTATTATTATTATTATTATTATTATTATTATTATTATTTATTATTATTATTATTATTATTATTATTATTATTATTATTATTATTATTATTATTATTATTATTATTATTATTATTATTATTATTATTATTATTATTATTATTATTATTATTATTATTATTATTATTATTATTATTATTATTATTATTATTATTATTATTATTATTATTATTATTATTATTATTATTATTATTATTATTATTATTATTATTATTATTATTATTATTATTATTATTATTATTATTATTATTATATTATTATTATTATTATTATTATTATTATTATTATTATTATTATTATTATTATTATTATTATTATTATTATTATTATTATTATTATTATTATTATTATTATTATTATTATTATTATTATTATTATTATTATTATTATTATTATTATTATTATTATTATTATTATTATTATTATTATTATTATTATTATTATTATTATTATTATTATTATTATTATTATTATTATTATTATTATTATTATTATTATTATTATTATTATTATTATTATTATTATTATTATTATTATTATTATTATTATTATTATTATTATTATTATTATTATTATTATTATTATTACTATTATTATTATTATTATATTATTATTATTATTATTATTATTATTATTATTATTATTATTATTATTAGTATTATTATTATTATTATTATTATTATTATTATTATTATTATTATTATTATTATTATTATTATTATTATTATTATTATTATTATTATTATTATTATTATTATTATTATTATTATTATTATTATTATTATTATTATTATTATTATTATTATTATTATTATTATTATTATTATTATTATTATTATTATTATTATTATTATTATTATTATTATTATTATTATTATTATTATTATTATTATTATTATTATTATTATTATTATTATTATTATTATTATTATTATTATTATTATTATTATTATTATTATTATTATTATTTATTATTATTATTATTATTATTATTATTATTATTATTATTATTATTATTATTATTATTATTATTATTATTATTATTATTATTATTATTATTATTATTATTATTATTATTATTATTATTATTATTATTATTATTATTATTATTATTATTATTATTATTATTATTATTATTATTATTATTATTATTATTATTATTATTATTATTATTATTATTATTATTATTATTATTATTATTATTATTATTATTATTATTATTATTATTATTATTATTATTATTATTATTATTATTTATTATTATTATTATTATTATTATTATTATTATTATTATTATTATTATTATTATTATTATTATTATTATTATATTATTATTATTATTATTATTATTATTATTATTATTATTATTATTATTATTATTATTATTATTATTATTATTATTATTATTATTATTATTATTATTATTATTATTATTATTATTATTATTATTATTATTATTATTATTATTATTATTATTATTATTATTATTATTATTATTATTATTATTATTATTATTATTATTATTATTATTATTATTATTATTATTATTATTATTATTATTATTATTATTATTATTATTATTATTATTATTATTATTATTATTATTATTATTATTATTATTATTATTATTATTATTATTATTATTATTATTATTATTATTATTATTATTATTATTATTATTATTATTATTATTATTATTATTATTATTATTATTATTATTATTATTATTATTATTATTATTATTATTATTATTATTATTATTATTATTATTATTATTATTATTATTATTATTATTATTATTATTATTATTATTATTATTATTATTATTATTATTATTATTATTATTATTATTATTATTATTATTATTATTATTATTATTATTATTATTATTAATTATTATATATTATTATTATTAT
>CAVMKG010000594.1:7500-19819 GCA_963682025.1 Cordilura impudica
TTATTTTTTTAATTCAAAAACATAAACTAAATTAATTGAATTCAAAAACATAAAAAAAAATTTAATTCAAAAACATAAAAGAACACCGAAAAATTTATATTTGTAAAAAGAAACTGTGAGAGCAAAAACGTTAAGGGGTCGCGGCTTCAAAAAGGTTGAAAACCACTGGCCTAGAAGCATAAAATGACATTTGCCGTTAATCGCCCAAATGAATATACATTCGGGTGACAATGAAATATGATTTAAATTTAGGGTGCCAATGGAATATAAAATAAATAGCAATTTGCCTATGACATAGCCTTGACATATTTTTCCGTTTTGGATTTTTTATGATTTTTAAAAACAAAAAATTTAAATTTTTTGGGGAAATTTTTTTTTTTTTTCATAAATTTATTTATATCTGCGAAACTGTTTATAATATAGAGAAAGTGTATGGGAATAGATTAAAGGAATGGTAATTCTTAATTTTTCAACATTTATTTCACCTAAATCGGAACAGCCGTTCTCGAGTTATGACAAACAAAAGACCATAAGATAAAAAAAGTGGGTGGGGGGAGCGCGCCAGGGCGTCCCGCGAAAACGGGTACCTCAGGGAAAAAATCCTTTGGCCATTTTTCATCATTTTGGATACACTAACGAACCGTCATAGTGGTGCTTGAATTGCAGAGATTAAACTGAAATTTGTCGCACTGTGTAATATAATATAATATAATATAATATAATATAATATAATATAATATAATATAATATAATATAATATAATATAATATAATATAATATAATATAATATAATATAATATAATATAATATAATATAATATAATATAATATAATATAATATAATATAATATAATATAATATAATATAATATAATATAATATAATATAATATAATATAATATAATATAATATAATATAATATAATATAATATAATATAATATAATATAATATAATATAATATAATATAATATAATATAATATAATATAATATAATATAATATAATATAATATAATATAATATAATATAATATAAATAATATAATATATATATAATATAATATAATATAATATAATATAATATAATATAATATAATATAATATAATATAATATAATATAAATATAATATAATATAATATAATATAATATAATATAATATAATATAATATAATATAATATAATATAATATAATATAATATAATATAATATAATATAATATAATATAATATAATATAATATAATATAATATAATATAATATAATATAATATAATATAATATAATATAATATAATATAATATAATATAATATAATATAATATAATATAATATAATATAATATAATATAATATAATATAATATAATATAAATAATATAATATAATATAATATAATATAATATAATATAATATAATATAATATAATATAATATAATATAATATAATATAATATAATATATAATATAATATAATATAATATAATATAATATAATATAATATAATATATAATATAATATAATATAATATAATATAATATAATATAATATAATATAATATAATATAATATAATATAATATAATATAATATAATATAATATAATATAATATAATATAATATAATATAATATAATATAATATAATATAATATAATATAATATAATATAATATAATATAATATAATATAATATAATATAATATAATATAATATAATATAATATAATATAATATAATATAATATAATATAATATAATATAATATAATATAATATAATATAATATAATATAATATAATATAATATAATATAATATAATATAATATAATATAATATAATATAATATAATATAATATAATATAATATAATATAATATAATATAATATAATATAATATAATATAATATAATATAATATAATATAATATAATATAATATAATATAATATAATATAATATAATATAATATAATATAATATAATATAATATAATATAATATATATAATATAATATAATATAATATAATATAATATAATATAATATAATATAATATAATATAATATTAATATAATATAATATAATATAATATAATATAATATAATATAATATAATATAATATAATATAATATAATATAATATAATATAATATAATATAATATATATAATATAATATAATATAATATAATATAATATAATATAATATAATATAATATAATATAATATAATATAATATAATATAATATAATATAATATAATATAATATAATATAATATAATATATATAATATAATATAATATAATATAATATAATATAATATAATATAATATAATATAATATAATATAATATAATATAATATAATATAATATAATATAATATAATATAATATAATATAATATAATATAATATAATATAATATAATATAATATAATATAATATAATATAATATAATATAATATAATATAATATAATATAATATAATATAATATAATATAATATAATATAATATAATATAATATAATATAATATAATATAATATAATATAATATAATATAATATAATATAATATAATATAATATAATATAATATAATATAATATAATATAATAATATAATATAATATAATATAATATAATATAATATAATATAATATAATATAATATAATATAATATAATATAATATAATATAATATAATATAATATAATATAATATAATATAATATAATATAATATAATATAATATAATATAATATAATATAATATAATATAATATAATATAATATAATATAATATAATAATATAATATAATATAATATAATATAATATAATATAATATAATATAATATAATATAATATAATATAATATAATATAATATAATATAATATAATAATATAATATAATATAATATAATATAATATAATATAATATAATATAATATAATATAATATAATATAATATAATATAATATAATATAATATAATATAATATAATATAATATAATATAATATAATATAATATAATATAATATAATATAATATAATATAATATAATATAATATAATATAATATAATATAATATAATATAATATAATATAATATAATATAATATAATATAATATAATATAATATAATATAATATAATATAATATAATATAATATAATATAATATAATATAATATAATATAATATAATATAATATAATATAATATAATATAATATAATATAATATAATATAATATAATATAATATAATATATATATAATATAATATAATATAATATAATATAATATAATATAATATAATATAATATAATATAATATAATATAATATAATATAATATAATATAATATAATATAATATAATATAATATAATATAATATAATATAATATAATATAATATAATATAATATAATATAATATAATATAATATAATATAATATAATATAATATAATATAATATAATATAATATAATATAATATAATATAATATAATATAATATAATATAATATAATATAATATAATATAATATAATATAATATAATATAATATAATATAATATAATATAATATAATATAATATAATATAATATAATATAATATAATATAATATAATATAATATAATATAATATAATATAATATAATATAATATAATATAATATAATATAATATAATATAATATAATATAATATAATATAATATAATAATATAATATAATATAATATAATATAATATAATATAATATAATATAATATAATATAATATAATATAATATAATATAATATAATATAATATAATATAATATAATATAATATAATATAATATAATATAATATAATATAATATAATATAATATAATATAATATAATATAATATAATATAATATAATATAATATAATATAATATAATATAATATAATATAATATAATATAATATAATATAATATAATATAATATAATATAATATAATATAATATAATATAATATAATATAATATAATATAATATAATATAATATAATATAATATAATATAATATAATATAATATAATATAATATAATATAATATAATATAATATAATATAATATAATATAATATAATATAATATAATATAATATAATATAATATAATATAATATAATATAATATAATATAATATAATATAATATAATATAATATAATATAATATAATATAATATAATATAATATAATATAATATAATATAATATAATATAATATAATATAATATAATATAATATAATATAATATAATATAATATAATATAATATAATATAATATAATATAATATAATATAATATAATATAATATAATATAATATAATATAATATAATATAATATAATATAATATAATATAATATAATATAATATAATATAATATAATATAATATAATATAATATAATATAATATAATATAATATAATATAATATAATATAATATAATATAATATAATATAATATAATATAATATAATATAATATAATATAATATAATATAATATAATATAATATAATATAATATAATATAATATAATATAATATAATATAATATAATATAATATAATATAATATAATATAATATAATATAATATAATATAATATAATATAATATAATATAATATAATATAATATAATATAATATAATATAATATAATATAATATAATATAATATAATATAATATAATATAATATAATATAATATAATATAATATAATATAATATAATATAATATAATATAATATAATATAATATAATATAATATAATATAATATAATATAATATAATATAATATAATATAATATAATATAATATAATATAATATAATATAATATAATATAATATAATATAATATAATATAATATAATATAATATAATATAATATATATAATATAATATAATATAATATAATATAATATAATATAATATAATATAATATAATATAATATAATATAATATAATATAATATAATATAATATAATATAATATAATATAATATAATATAATATAATATAATATAATATAATATAATATAATAATATAATATAATATAATATAATATAATATAATATAATATAATATAATATAATATAATATAATATAATATAATATAATATAATATAATATAATATAATATAATATAATATAATATAATATAATATAATATAATATAATATAATATAATATAATATAATATAATATAATATAATATAATATAATATAATATAATATAATATAATATAATATAATATAATATAATATAATATAATATAATATAATATAATATAATATAATATAATATAATATAATATAATATAATATAATATAATATAATATAATATAATATAATATAATATAATATAATATAATATAATATAATATAATATAATATAATATAATATAATATAATATAATATAATATAATATAATATAATATAATATAATATAATATAATATAATATAATATAATATAATATAATATAATATAATATAATATAATATAATATAATATAATATAATATAATATAATATAATATAATATAATATAATATAATATAATATAATATAATATAATATAATATAATATAATATAATATAATATAATATAATATAATATAATATAATATAATATAATATAATATAATATAATATAATATAATATAATATAATATAATATAATATAATATAATATAATATAATATAATATAATATAATATAATATAATATAATATAATATAATATAATATAATATAATATAATATAATATAATATAATATAATATAATATAATATAATATAATATAATATAATATAATATAATATAATATAATATAATATAATATAATATAATATAATATAATATAATATAATATAATATAATATAATATAATATAATATAATATAATATAATATAATATAATATAATATAATATAATATAATATAATATAATATAATATAATATAATATAATATAATATAATATAATATAATATAATATAATATAATATAATATAATATAATATAATATAATATAATATAATATAATATAATATAATATAATATAATATAATATAATATAATATAATATAATATAATATAATATAATATAATATAATATAATATAATATAATATAATATAATATAATATAATATAATATAATATAATATAATATAATATAATATAATATAATATAATATAATATAATATAATATAATATAATATAATATAATATAATATAATATAATATAATATAATATAATATAATATAATATAATATAATATAATATAATATAATATAATATAATATAATATAATATAATATAATATAATATAATATAATATAATATAATATAATATAATATAATATAATATAATATAATATAATATAATATAATATAATATAATATAATATAATATAATATAATATAATATAATATAATATAATATAATATAATATAATATAATATAATATAATATAATATAATATAATATAATATAATATAATATAATATAATATAATATAATATAATATAATATAATATAATATAATATAATATAATATAATATAATATAATATAATATAATATAATATAATATAATATAATATAATATAATATAATATAATATAATATAATATAATATAATATAATATAATATAATATAATATAATATAATATAATATAATATAATATAATATAATATAATATAATATAATATAATATAATATAATATAATATAATATAATATAATATAATATAATATAATATAATATAATATAATATAATATAATATAATATAATATAATATAATATAATATAATATAATATAATATAATATAATATAATATAATATAATATAATATAATATAATATAATATAATATAATATAATATAATATAATATAATATAATATAATATAATATAATATAATATAATATAATATAATATAATATAATATAATATAATATAATATAATATAATATAATATAATATAATATAATATAATATAATATAATATAATATAATATAATATAATATAATATAATATAATATAATATAATATAATATAATATAATATAATATAATATAATATAATATAATATAATATAATATAATATAATATAATATAATATAATATAATATAATATAATATAATATAATATAATATAATATAATATAATATAATATAATATAATATAATATAATATAATATAATATAATATAATATAATATAATATAATATAATATAATATAATATAATATAATATAATATAATATAATATAATATAATATAATATAATATAATATAATATAATATAATATAATATAATATAATATAATATAATATAATATAATATAATATAATATAATATAATATAATATAATATAATATAATATAATATAATATAATATAATATAATATAATATAATATAATATAATATAATATAATATAATATAATATAATATAATATAATATAATATAATATAATATAATATAATATAATATAATATAATATAATATAATATAATATAATATAATATAATATAATATAATATAATATAATATAATATAATATAATATAATATAATATAATATAATATAATATAATATAATATAATATAATATAATATAATATAATATAATATAATATAATATAATATAATATAATATAATATAATATAATATAATATAATATAATATAATATAATATAATATAATATAATATAATATAATATAATATAATATAATATAATATAATATAATATAATATAATATAATATAATATAATATAATATAATATAATATAATATAATATAATATAATATAATATAATATAATATAATATAATATAATATAATATAATATAATATAATATAATATAATATAATATAATATAATATAATATAATATAATATAATATAATATAATATAATATAATATAATATAATATAATATAATATAATATAATATAATATAATATAATATAATATAATATAATATAATATAATATAATATAATATAATATAATATAATATAATATAATATAATATAATATAATATAATATAATATAATATAATATAATATAATATAATATAATATAATATAATATAATATAATATAATATAATATAATATAATATAATATAATATAATATAATATAATATAATATAATATAATATAATATAATATAATATAATATAATATAATATAATATAATATAATATAATATAATATAATATAATATAATATAATATAATATAATATAATATAATATAATATAATATAATATAATATAATATAATATAATATAATATAATATAATATAATATAATATAATCTATATATATAAAATTGAATGTGTGTTTGTTTTTTTGTTTGTTTGTTTGTTTGTGTGTACCTTATAGGAGACCAAACCTCTGGACGGATCTTCCTGAAATTTTCACAGCATTTAACTGGGACTCTGGCATGATTAATAGGGTACTTTTTTTTGACCACGCCCACTTTTACGCCCACTTTTTTAAAATTATGTAATTGCTCCCATATAGTTTTTAACAGATTTACTTCAAATTGTATACACATTATACTCCAGGCGAGGTAGAAATAAACATTTCTTACGCCACGCCCCCTTTCACGCCCCTTTTCACGCCAAATTTTGTTTGAAAGTTTTAAACTTTTTTTTCTCTGTACAAATTTGTTCCTTCCAACGGATTTTTTTATTTGGTAGTATATTGCACTTAATACTGTTAACGTCGCCATATTTACTATGAACCACGCCCATTTCACCGCCCCCTTTTTTTTACTTATACCACTAACAATGTTTGCTATACAAAATAATTTTTTTGTAATATGTATTTATCTAAAGTTTTATACACTTTTTATCTACAGGTAAGGTAGCCATACATTTTTTTATTACCAAGTCCCCCTTTTTCGCCCCATTTTATCTTAAATCATAATTAATCTGCTTTCAATCTATCTATATATATAAAAATGAATGTGTGTTTGTTTGTGCTTTATAGGAGGCCAAACCAAAGAACCGATCTTCCTGAAATTTTCAGAGCGTGTTACTGTGACTCTGGAAGGAATAATATGCTATATAAATTTTTGATTGGACAAAGGGGCGGTGCCACGCCCATATAACCAAAAATTTGAAAAAGTCATATCACGGGAATTTTTTTACCTACAGCAGTCATATTTGGTACATATGGTATTAGCATGAATAGAAATACATACAAGAAGAAAAGTGGGCGGGACCACGCCCCTTTTTAGAAAAATAAAAAATCGTAATATCTTCTAAACTACTGGAAGGATCGTCATGAAATTTTCACAAAAGGATATTTTTGCGAAATAATAAGACCTTAGCTATATAAAGTTGTTAGTGGGCAAAGGGGCGTGGCGTATATATAAAAACGTTGATGCATTCGATTGTAACGAATGATCTCCGGAACCATAAGAGCTGTCGAGGTAGGATTTCCAGCATAGGTTCGGTTCGAGCTCTTTTAGTTTTAACCCTCTAGCTGGCGTTGGGGTCAAGTTAAAAACAAAAATTTTTACTTTCAGCGCGATTTGACTGCAATTCAGAATGAACGTATGTTTCGTCATAAGAAATTTTTGTATGTATAAATGGACCCGATAGGTGGCGCTGGGTAAAGTTATTTCGAATATTCTTATTTATGGTGTGATTTTAATGAAACTAAGAATGTACATATATGTATGTTAGAAACATTTTTTTATTGGACCCGGAAGATGGCGCTGTCGTTCGAAAAATAATGAGTTGTCAAATTTATATAAATTTTAATAAATAAACTCACAAACGTTTTTATATATAAATATTCTAACGAAAAAGAAGGAAAAAGCCGCTACATTATTGCATGGTGGCCGCACAGCTCATTCAGCACTCAAATCACCGTTAAACGTACAAAAAAATGAGAATGCCGTCTGTAATATCAAAAAACATTCCGGTATGGCAAAAGTTCTGCAAAAATGCAGTATTTTTATTTGGGATGAATGTACCATGGCTCACAAACATTGTGATTTGATTTGATAAAAGATTTGAAAGGCAATGAAATATTTTTTGGTGAAGCTCTCATTTTATTATCTGGAGATCTTCGTCACACATTTTATATAGGTATATACAGATTCTAACTAAAATAAAAATTCATTGAGGGCAAAACAACGTTTGCCGGGTCCAGCTAGTATAATATAATATAATATAATATAATATAATATAATATAATATAATATAATATAATATAATATAATATAATATAATATAATATAATATAATATAATATAATATAATATAATATAATATAATATAATATAATATAATATAATATAATATAATATAATATAATATAATATAATATAATATAATATAATATAATATAATATAATATAATATAATATAATATAATATAATATAATATAATATAATATAATATAATATAATATAATATAATATAATATAATATAATATAATATAATATAATATAATATAATATAATATAATATAATATAATATAATATAATATAATATAATATAATATAATATAATATAATATAATATAATATAATATAATATAATATAATATAATATAATATAATATAATATAATATAATATAATATAATATAATATAATATAATATAATATAATATAATATAATATAATATAATATAATATAATATAATATAATATAATATAATATAATATAATATAATATAATATAATATAATATAATATAATATAATATAATATAATATAATATAATATAATATAATATAATATAATATAATATAATATAATATAATATAATATAATATAATATAATATAATATAATATAATATAATATAATATAATATAATATAATATAATATAATATAATATAATATAATATAATAATAAAATATAATATAATATAATATAATATAATATAATATAATATAATATAATATAATATAATATAATATAATATAATATAATATAATATAATATAATATAATATAATATAATATAATATAATATAATATAATATAATATAATATAATATAATATAATATAATATAATATAATATAATATAATATAATATAATATAATATAATATAATATAATATAATATAATATAATATAATAATATAATATAATATAATATAATATAATATAATATAATATAATATAATATAATATAATATAATATAATATAATATAATATAATATAATATAATATAATATAATATAATATAATATAATATAATATAATATAATATAATATAATATAATATAATATAATATAATATAATATAATATAATATATAATATAATATAATATAATATAATATAATATAATATAATATAATATAATATAATATAATATAATATAATATAATATAATATATAATATAATCTATATATATAAAATTGAATGTGTGTTTGTTTTTTTGTTTGTTTGTTTGTTTGTGTGTACCTTATAGGAGACCAAACCTCTGGACCGATCTTCCTGAAATTTTCACAGCATTTAACTGGGACTCTGGCATGATTAATAGGGTACTTTTTTTTTACCACGCCCACTTTTACGCCCACTTTTTTAAAATTATGTAATTGCTCCCATATAGTTTTTAACAGATTTACTTCAAATTGTATACACATTATACTCCAGGCGAGGTAGAAATAAACATTTCTTACGCCACGCCCCCTTTCACGCCCCTTTTCACGCCAAATTTTGTTTGAAAGTTTTAAACTTTTTTTTCTCTGTACAAATTTGTTCCTTCCAACGGATTTTTTTATTTGGTAGTATATTGCACTTAATACTGTTAACGTCGCCATATAACTATGAACCACGCCCATTTCACCGCCCCCTTTTTTTTTACTTATACCACTAACAATGTTTGCTATACAAAATAATTTTTTTGTAATATGTATTTATCTAAAGTTTTATACACTTTTTATCTACAGGTAAGGTAGCCATACATTTTTTTATTACCAAGTCCCCCTTTTTCGCCCCATTTTATCTTAAATCATAATTAATCTGCTTTCAATCTATCTATATATATAAAAATGAATGTGTGTTTGTTTGTGCTTTATAGGAGGCCAAACCAAAGAACCGATCTTCCTGAAATTTTCAGAGCGTGTTACTGTGACTCTGGAAGGAATAATATGCTATATAAATTTTTGATTGGACAAAGGGGCGGTGCCACGCCCATATAACCAAAAATTTGAAAAAGTCATATCACGGGAATTTTTTTACCTACAGCAGTCATATTTGGTACATATGGTATTAGCATGAATAGAAATACATACAAGAAGAAAAGTGGGCGGGACCACGCCCCTTTTT
>CAVMKG010000595.1:0-15000 GCA_963682025.1 Cordilura impudica
TTTTAGATCTTTATTTTAAAATCTACATTATCCTTTAGTACAAAGTATTACGCGTTTTATGCTGCTATTTGTAACTTCCAAATCTACTTGAAGGAAACCCCATCTCTGAATCCCTTTAATCACGCAAAATGCATAAAAATATGCTTCTTTGTTTTATGAAAATCAATCTATAATATTAATAGGCTAGGCGATTTCTTGTGACTGATGTTTTGTTCTACCATTTTATCCTGATTTGGCCAAACGTATATTATTTGAAAGGTATTTCTTTTTAGCCGTTTTGCAGATTAACAGATTTTTAAATTTTTTCCTTTATTCTGGGTAAATTGCATTTAAAGTTGCTACTAACACATACATAAAATTATATAATACTATGTGTGTGTTTATTAAATTGTTAATGTGTTTGTAATAAAAATGAGTTTGTTTATTGTGTTGATTTGTGAATTGGCTATAATTGATTAGCATACCTTTAGGGTCTTTATTTAATGAAAAAATAAAAAAAATAAAAAAATTTGCACTCGAATTTCGAGGGTTGGAATCTGCTAGTATTAAACTAATAGACTTTGTGCTGTGCTCTAATTTGGAATAGTTCAAATAAAATTTCGAAAAAAATGCGTTTTATAATTTTACAGCTGTGTTAGATGCAAAAAATAGGCTCGCTTTAAATTAATCTGAACCCGAAGATACTGAAAATATTATAACTTTTTAGACACTCCTCTATTATAATTGATATTGAAGAAAATCAAAAAGAATGTATTTCAATATGTAAGTTCCAAAATAGGTTTATCAACTTAATTCGCGATTTCATCAAAATTATATGACAATAATACTTTTAATATTTTTCTTCAAAAACTTTAAATATATAAGGACTAGTTTTTGTTCAATATTTTTTCAGGTTTTCAGGTTTATTATTTTTGCTTAGACCGACCATGTGTTTAGAGAGGGGGTCTCATGTCCAAATATGCATGAACCAAATATGAGAGGAATTGTTATTTATTGCTTGCAGATATCAGAAGTTGTATCTATATGGGGACTGTGCCGAAAAATGCACCGAATCCAACCATATTTGGTAAAAGTCACTTTGCAAAAACATATACAAACTAAATATAGAAAAATCTGGGCAATAATTTGGTTTTTTGATAGATTTAAGTGAATATCGGAAAGAAGTTTTATATGGGGGCTATGATTAAGAAATCTTCTACTGGGTTTTTTTTTGGACTATTGATTAGTGGGTGTAATAAAGACAAACATAACAAATTTGACCAAAATCTATATCTAAATCTATATGATAATATGGGTCTTATTTTTTTTTTTGATCTATCCTCCATTTTTACTTCTAATTACGTAGATTTACAACTGTCCACATTAAACGATTTAGCGGATAGTCTTCGAACCTTATTCCTACATCTAGGTTTAGATTAAGTTCAAATGATTCTAGCTGGTTTAAATGCAGGAAGATTGTTGAGGCTAGATCGTTTAGGGATCGAACCTATGGGGCTTATCTTAGAGATCGTGCGGAGGCTAATTTGAGAGTATATTGTAGGTTGAGGAACAAAATTAGAAAGGCTCGTAGGAATCATGGAGTTAATCTTTTTACTGATATTGATAATACTAGAATGTGGAAGAGAATTCGCAGATTAGGCTGCTGGTTTTTTAAATGATCTGAATCCAAACCTCCCTTTTGAATTAAACTTGGATAATTTCAATCATTTTATAATATTCCTATTACGGAATTTGATCTTTTGCTTGCTGTAAACTCCATTAATGCATTATTTATCTTGTAAATTCTATATTTACAACATTTAAATTTCCTACTGCATGGAAGTTGCAGTTACCTGAAATTTCAAAAATAGTTGAATATATAATGAAAACACAAATTTTATCTCATTGCGACAATTTCTCATTGATTCATCCGAATCAATATGCTTTCAAGCGTAATCACAATACGTTTATCTCTTACGGATAATATAAGGAGGAATCTTGATAATCATCATCACTGTATTATGGTTTCTCTGGATCTTACAAAAGCTTTTGATCGAATCAACCATAATCTTCTCGTGAAAAAGCTTCAGGAGAAATTCAATTTTCAATTTCAATTTCTTACCTATTACACCGATCTCGGTTTGTTTCACTCAGTGGGTTTAATTCTACTATAGTTGCAGTAACCTCAGGTGTTCCTCAGGGTTCTTTACTTTGTCCTATTTTGTTTCTTATTTACCTAAATGATTGTATTTCTCTTATGAACAACTCTTTTTGCAAGCCATTTTTTCCCGATGATATCTTGCTTCTTTATACCTTTGATTCTCGTCTTATTGACTGTTTTGATAACTGCTTAAGCAACCATCTGAATTCTACAACCAACTGTATGTCTCTTAACTGTCTTGAGATTAATTCTACTAAGACTATAGCAATCTCTTCTCATTCGCTGAACCAAAATTTTTTGATTCCTACGATATATATTTTTTTGGATTCTAGACTTAATTTTGATAACCATATAAATTCTATATCCAATAAAATTTGTTTTACTTTAAGAAGATTATACTCACTAGGGCCATATACTTATAGACTCGTAAGATACCGCTTAGCTCATTCCCTGATTATGTCCCAGTTTAATTATGGCCTTGCGGTTTCCTCTGGTTCTTGAATATTCTTAACAGAATTAACAGAAAAGTGGTTTGTTATGTTTTCAGTGTAAGAATTCATAAACATGATCGTGTAAGGGAACTTGTTCCTGCATATTTGAAATGTAGTTTTGATGATTATTTGAAGTTCCATACTTTACTTCATTTTTATTAAATTATGAAATTACAACAACCGGAGTTAATAAGTTCTCTTTATAAATTCAACTCGGAATATGCCGATAAGCATGGCTATTAGACATCTTTCAATATATGATCGCTCTTTTGTAGTACGCGTCTCTCAAATTTTCATATTCTTCTTTAACATTGTAACGACGCAAAATCTGCTCTTGCCAGGGTGAGCTCAGTCGCGTCCAGGGTCGTTACAGAAAAGAAATTTCGAAGTTATTCGCAGGAGGAAAAAATAGGCGTCAACTTCAACGTTATAAAACTTAATACTTTATTATGTAGACAAAAATTAAAAATTAAAAATTAAAAATTAAAAATTTAAAATTAAAAATTAAAAATTAAAAATTAAAAATTAAAAATTAAAAATTAAAAATTAAAAAGTAAAAGTTAAAAATTAAAAATTAAAAAATAAAAAATAAAAATTAAAAATTAAAAATTAAAAATTAAAAATTAAAAATTAAAAATTAAAAATTAAAAATTAAAAATTAAAAATTAAAAATTAAAAATTAAAAATTAAAAATTAAAAATTAAAAATTAAAAATTAAAAATTAAAAATTAAAAATTAAAAATTAAAAATTAAAAATTAAAAATTAAAAATTAAAAATTAAAAATTAAAAATTAAAAATTAAAAATTAAAAATTAAAAAATAAAAATCAAAAATTAAAAATTAAATATTAAAAATTAGAAATTAAAAATTAAAAATTAAAAATTAACAATTAAAAATTAAAAATTAAAAATTTAAATTAAAAATTAAAAAAAATTAAAAATTAAAAATTAAAAATTAAAAATTAAAAATTAAAAATTGAAAATTAAAAATTAAAAATTAAAAATTAAAAATTAAAAATTAAAAATTAAAAATTAAAAATTAAAAATTAAAAATTAAAAATTAAAAATTAAAAATTAAAAATTAAAAATTAAAAATTAAAAATTAAAAATTAAAAATTAAAAATTAAAAATTAAAAATTAAAAATTAAAAATTAAAAATTAAAAATTAAAAATTAAAAATTAAAAATTAAAAATTAAAAATTAAAAATTAAAAATTAAAAATTAAAAATTAAAAATTAAAAATTAAAAATTAAAAATTAAAAATTAAAAATTAAAAATTAAAAATTAAAAATTAAAAATTAAAAATTAAAAATTAAAAATTAAAAATTAAAAATTAAAAATTAAAAATTAAAAATTAAAAATTAAAAATTAAAAATTAAAAATTAAAAATTAAAAATTAAAAATTAAAAATTAAAAATTAAAAATTAAAAATTAAAAATTAAAAATTAAAAATTAAAAATTAAAAATTAAAAATTAAAAATTAAAAATTAAAAATTAAAAATTAAAAATTAAAAATTAAAAATTAAAAATTAAAAATTAAAAATTAAAAATTAAAAATTAAAAATTAAAAATTAAAAATTAAAAATTAAAAATTAAAAATTAAAAATTAAAAATTAAAAATTAAAAATTAAAAATTAAAAATTAAAAATTAAAAATTAAAAATTAAAAATTAAAAATTAAAAATTAAAAATTAAAAATTAAAAATTAAAAATTAAAAATTAAAAATTAAAAATTAAAAATTAAAAATTAAAAATTAAAAATTAAAAATTAAAAATTAAAAATTAAAAATTAAAAATTAAAAATTAAAAATTAAAAATTAAAAATTAAAAACTAAAAATTAAAAATTAAAAATTAGAAATTAAAAATTAAAAATTAAAAATTTAAAAATTAAAAATTAAAAATTAAAAATTAAAAATTAAAAATTAAAAATTAAAAATTAAAAATTAAAAATTAAAAATTAAAAATTAAAAATTAAAAATTAAAAATTAAAAATTAAAAATTAAAAATTAAAAATTAAAAATTAAAAATTAAAAATTAAAAATTAAAAATTAAAAATTAAAAAGTAAAAGTTAAAAATTAAAAATTAAAAATTAAAAAATAAAAAATAAAAAATTAAAAATTAAAAATTAAAAATTAAAAATTAAAAATTAAAAATTAAAAATTAAAAATTAAAAATTAACAATTAAAAATTAAAAATTAAAACTTAAAACTTAAAAATTAAAAATTAAAAATTAAAAATTAAAAATTAAAAATTAAAAATTAAAAATTAAAAATTAAAAAATAAAAATCAAAAATTAAAAATTAAAAATTAAATATTAAAAATTAGAAATTAAAAATTAAAAATTAAAAATTAAAAATTAAAAATTAAAAATTAAAAATTAAAAATTAAAAATTAAAAATTAAAAATTAAAAATTAAAAATTAAAAATTAAAAATTAAAAATTAAAAATTAAAAATTAAAAATTAAAAATTAAAAATTAAAAATTAAAAATTAAAAATTAAAAATTAAAAATTAAAAATTAAAAATTAAAAATTAAAAATTAAAAATTAAAAATTAAAAATTAAAAATTAAAAATTAAAAATTAAAAATTAAAAATTAAAAATTAAAAATTAAAAATTAAAAATTAAAAATTAAAAATTAAAAATTAAAAATTAAAAATTAAAAATTAAAAATTAAAAATTAAAAATTAAAAATTAAAAATTAAAAATTAAAAATTAAAAATTAAAAATTAAAAATTAAAAATTAAAAATTAAAAATTAAAAATTAAAAACTAAAAATTAAAAATTAAAAATTAGAAATTAAAAATTAAAAATTAAAAATTAAAAATTTAAAAATTAAAAATTAAAAATTAAAAATTAAAAATTAAAAATTAAAAATTAAAAATTAAAAATTAAAAATTAAAAATTAAAAATTAAAAATTAAAAATTAAAAATTAAAAATTAAAAAGTAAAAGTTAAAAATTAAAAATTAAAAATTAAAAAATAAAAAATAAAAATTAAAAATTAAAAATTAAAAATTAAAAATTAAAAATTAACAATTAAAAATTAAAAATTAAAACTTAAAAATTAAAAATTAAAAATTAAAAATTAAAAATTAAAAATTAAAAATTAAAAATTAAAAAATAAAAATCAAAAATTAAAAATTAAATATTAAAAATTAGAAATTAAAAATTAAAAATTAAAAATTAAAAATTAAAAATTAAAAATTAAAAATTAAAAATTAAAAATTAAAAATTAAAAATTAAAAAAAATTAAAAATTAAAAATTAAAAATTAAAAATTAAAAATTAAAAATTAAAAATTAAAAAGTAAAAGTTAAAAATTAAAAATTAAAAATTAAAAATTAAAAATTAAAAAATAAAAAATAAAAATTAAAAATTAAAAATTAAAAATTAAAAATTAAAATTAAAAATTAAAAATTAAAAATTAAAAATTAAAAATTAAAAATTAAAAATTAAAAATTAAAAATTAACAATTAAAAATTTAAAATTAAAACTTAAAAATTAAAAATTAAAAATTAAAAATTAAAAATTAAAAATTAAAAATTAAAAATTAAAAATTAAAAATTAAAAATTAAAAATTAAAAATTAAAAATTAAAAATTAAAAATTAAAAATTAAAAATTAAAAATTAAAAATTAAAAATTAAAAATTAAAAATTAAAAAATAAAAATCAAAAATTAAAAATTAAATATTAAAAATTAGAAATTAAAAATTAATAATTAAAAATTAACAATTAAAAATTAAAAATTAAAAATTAAAAATTAAAAATTAAAAATTAAAAATTAAAAATTAAAAATTAAAAATTAAAAATTAAAAATTAAAAATTAAAAATTAAAAAAAAATTAAAAATTAAAAATTAAAAATTAAAAATTAAAATTAAAAATTAAGAATTAAAAATTAAAAATTAAAAATTAAAAATTAAAAATTAAAAATTAAAAATTAAAAATTAAAAATTAAAAATTAAAAATTAAAAATTAAAAATTAAAAATTAAAAATTAAAAATTAAAAATTAAAAATTAAAAATTAAAAATTAAAAATTAAAAATTAAAAATTAAAAATTAAAAATTAAAAATTAAAAATTAAAAATTAAAAATTAAAAATTAAAAATTAAAAATTAAAAATTAAAAATTAAAAATTAAAAATTAAAAATTAAAAATTAAAAATTAAAAATTAAAAATCAATAATCAAAAATTAAAAATTAAAAATTAAAAATTAAAAATTAAAAACTAAAAATTAAAAATTAAAAATTAGAAATTAAAAATTAAAAATTAAAAATTAAAAATTAAAAATTAAAAATTAAAAATTAAAAATTAAAAATTAAAAATTAAAAATTAAAAATTAAAAATTAAAAATTAAAAATTAAAAATTAAAAATTAAAAATTAAAAATTAAAA
Organism: Cordilura impudica; assembly: GCA_963682025.1. Classification (NCBI taxonomy): domain Eukaryota; kingdom Metazoa; phylum Arthropoda; class Insecta; order Diptera; family Scathophagidae; genus Cordilura; species Cordilura impudica. Next base: position 7,023 of record CAVMKG010000595.1, read on the forward strand.
ATTAAAAATTAAAAATTAAAAATTAAAAATTAAAAATTAAAAATTAAAAATTAAAATTAAAAATTAAAAATTAAAAATTAAAAATTAAAAATTAAAAATTAAAAATTAAAAATTAAAAATTAAAAATTAAAAATTAAAAATTAAAAATTAAAAATTAAAAATTAAAAATTAAAAATTAAAAATTAAAAATTAAAAATTAAAAATTAAAAATTAAAAATTAAAAATTAAAAATTAAAAATTAAAAATTAAAAATTAAAATTAAAAATTAAAAATTAAAAATTAAAAATTAAAAATTAAAAATTAAAAATTAAAAATTAAAAATTAAAAATTAAAAATTAAAAATTAAAAATTAAAAATTAAAAATTAAAAATTAAAAATTAAAAATTAAAAATTAAAAATTAAAAATTAAAAATTAAAAATTAAAAATTAAAAATTAAAAATTAAAAATTAAAAATTAAAAATTAAAAATTAAAAATTAAAAATTAAAAATTAAAAATTAAAAATTAAAAATTAAAAATTAAAAATTAAAAATTAAAAATTAAAAATTAAAAATTAAAAATTAAAAATTAAAAATTAAAAATTAAAAATTAAAAATTAAGAATTAAAAATTAAAAATTAAAAATTAAAAATTAAAAATTAAAAATTAAAAATTAAAAATTAAAAATTAAAAATTAAAAATTAAAAATTAAAAATTAAAAATTAAAAATTAAAAATTAAAAATTAAAAATTAAAAATTAAAAATTAAAAATTAAAAATTAAAAATTAAAAATTAAAAATTAAAAATTAAAAATTAAAAATTAAAAATTAAAAATTAAAAATTAAAAATTAAAAATTAAAAATTAAAAATTAAAAATTAAAAATTAAAAATTAAAAATTAAAAATTAAAAATTAAAAATTAAAAATTAAAAATTAAAAATTAAAAATTAAAAATTAAAAATTAAAAATTAAAAATTAAAAATTAAAAATTAAAAATTAAAAATTAAAAATTAAAAATTAAAAATTAAAAATTAAAAATTAAAAATTAAAAATTAAAAATTAAAAATTAAAAATTAAAAATTAAAAATTAAAAATTAAAAATTAAAAATTAAAAATTAAAAATTAAAAATTAAAAATTAAAAATTAAAAATTAAAAATTAAAAATTAAAAATTAAAAATTAAAAATTAAAAATTAAAAATTAAAAATTAAAAATTAAAAATTAAAAATTAAAAATTAAAAATTAAAAATTAAAAATTAAAAATTAAAAAATTAAAAATTAAAAATTAAAAATTAAAAATTAAAAATTAAAAATTAAAAATTAAAAATTAAAAATTAAAAATTAAAAATTAAAAATTAAAAATTAAAAATTAAAAATTAAAAATTAAAAATTAAAAATTAAAAATTAAAAATTAAAAATTAAAAATTAAAAATTAAAAATTTAAAATTTAAAATTAAAAATTAAAAATTAAAAATTAAAAATTAAAAATTAAAAATTATAAATTAAAAATTGAAAATTAAAAATTAAAAATTAAAAATTAAAAATTAAAAATTAAAAATTAAAAATTAAAAATTAAAAATTAAAAATTAAAAATTAAAAATTAAAAATTAAAAATTAAAAATTAAAAATTAAAATTAAAAATTAAAAATTAAAAATTAAAAATTAAAAATTAAAAATTAAAAATTAAAAATTAAAAATTAAAAATTAAAAATTAAAAATTAAAAATTAAAAATTAAAAATTAAAAATTAAAAATTAAAAATTAAAAATTAAAAATTAAAAATTAAAAATTAAAAATTAAAAATTAAAAATTAAAAATTAAAAATTAAAAATTAAAAATTAAAAATTAAAAATTAAAAAATTAAAAATTAAAAATTAAAAATTAAAAATTAAAAATTAAAAATTAAAAATTAAAAATTAAAAATTAAAAATTAAAAATTAAAAAATTAAAAATTAAAAATTAAAAATTAAAAATTAAAAATTAAAAATTAAAAATTAAAAATTAAAAATTAAAAATTAAAAATTAAAAATTAAAAATTAAAAATTAAAAATTAAAAATTAAAAATTAAAAATTAAAAATTAAAAATTAAAAATTAAAAATTAAAAATTAAAAATTAAAAATTAAAAATTAAAAATTAAAAATTAAAAAAAATTAAAAATTAAAAATTAAAAATTAAAAATTAAAAATTAAAAATTAAAAATTAAAAATTAAAAATTAAAAATTAAAAATTAAAAATTAAAAATTAAAAATTAGAAATTAAAAATTAAAAATTAAAAATTAAAAATTAAAAATTAAAAATTATAAATTAAATATTAAAAATTAAAAATTAAAAATTAAGAATTAAAAATAAAAAAATAAAAATTAAAAATTAAAAATTAAGAATTAAAAATTAAAAATTAAATATTAAAAATTAAAATTAAAAATTAAAAATTAAAAATTAAAAATTAAAAATTAAAAATTAAAAATTTAAAATTAAAAATTAAAAATTAAAAATTAAAAATTAAAAATTAAAAATTAAAAATTAAAAACTAAAAATTAAAAACTAAAAATTAAAAATTAAAAATTAAAAATTAAAAATTAAAAATTAAAAATTAAAAATTAAAAATTAAAAATTAAAAATTAGAAATTAAAAATTAAAAATTAAAAATTAAATTTTAAAAATTAAAAATTAAAAATTAAAAATTAAAAATTAAATATTAAAAAATAAAAATAAAAATAAAAATTAAAAATTAAAAATTAAAAATTAAAAATTGAAAATTTAAAATTAAAAATTAAAAAATTAAAAAATTAAAAATTAAAAAATTAAAAATTAAAAGTTAAAAATTAAAAATAAAAAATTAAAAATTCAAAATTAAAAATTAATATTTAAAAATTAAAAATTAAAAATTAAAAATTAAAAATTAAAAATTAAAAATTAAAAATTAAAAATTAAAAATTAAAAATTAAAAATTAAAAATTAAAAATTAAAAATTAAAAATTAAAAATTAAAAATTTAAAATTAAAAATGAAAAATTAAAAATTAAAAATTAAAAATTAAAAATTAAAAATTAAAAATTAAAAATTAAAATTAAGAATTAAAAATTAAAAATTAAAAATTAAAAATTAAAAATTAAAAATTAAAAATTAAAAATTAAAAATTAAAAATTAAAAATTAAAAATTAAAAATTAAAAATTAATAATTAAAAATTAAAAATTAAAAATTAAAAATTAAAAATTAAAAATTAAAAATTAAAAATTAAAAATTAAAAATTAAAAATTAAAAATTAAAAATTAAAAATTAAAAATTAAAAATTAAAAATTAAAAATTAAAAATTAAAAATTAAAAATTAAAAATTAAAAATTAAAAATTAAAAATTAAAAATTAAAAATTAAAAATTAAAAATTAAAAATTAAAAATTAAAAATTAAAAATTAAAAATTAAAAATTAAAAATTAAAAATTAAAAATTAAAAATTAAAAATTAAAAATTAAAAATAAAAATTAAAAATTAAAAATTTAAATTAAAAATTAAAAATTAAAAATTAAAAATTAAAAATTAAAAATTAAAAATTAAAAATTAAAAATTAAAAATTTAAAATTAAAAATGAAAAATTAAAAATTAAAAATTAAAAATTAAAAATTAAAAATTAAAAATTAAAAATTAAGAATTAAAAATTAAAAATTAAAAATTAAAAATTAAAAATTAAAATTAAAAATTAAAAATTAAAAATTAAAAATTAAAAATTAAAAATTAAAAATTAAAAATTAAAAATTAAAAATTAAAAATTTAAAAATTAAAAATTAAAAATTAAAATTAAAAAATTAAAAATTAAAAATTAAAAATTAAAAATTAAAAATTAAAAATTAAAAATTAAAAATTAAAAATTAAAAATTAAAAATTAAAAATTAAAAATTAAAAATTAAAAATTAAAAATTAAAAATTAAAAATTAAAAATTAAAAATTAAAAATTAAAAATTAAAAATTAAAAATTAAAAATTAAAAATTAAAAATTAAAAATTAAAAATTAAAAATTAAAAATTAAAAATTAAAAATTAAAAATTAAAAATTAAAAATTAAAAATTAAAAATTAAAAATTAAAAATTAAAAATTAAAAATTAAAAATTAAAAATTAAAAATTAAAAATTAAAAATTAAAAATTAAAAATTAAAAATTAAAAATTAAAAATTAAAAATTAAAAATTAAAAATTAAAAATTAAAAATTAAAAATTAAAAATTAAAAATTAAAAATTAAAAATTAAAAATTAAAAATTAAAAATTAAAAATTAAAAATTTAAATTAAAAATTAAATAATAAAAATTAAAATTAAAAAATAATAATTAAAAATTAAATGATAAAAATTAAAAATTAAATATTAAATATTAAATATAAAAAATTAAAAATTTGAAATTAAAAATTAAAAATTAAAAATTAAAAATTAAATATTAAAAATTAAAAATTAAAAATTAAAAATTAAAAATTAAAAATTAAAAATTAAAAATTAAAAATTAAAAATTAAAAATTAAAAATTAAAAATTAAAAATTAAAAATTAAAAATTTAAAATTAAAAATTAAAAATTAAAAATCAAAAATTAAAAATTAAAAATTATAAATTAAAAATTAAAAATTATAAATTAAAAACTTATAATTAAAAATTAAAAATTAAAAATTTAAAATTAAAAATTAAAAATTAAAAATTAAAAATTAAAAATTAAAAAATAAAAATTAAAAATTAAAAATTAAAAATTAAAAATTAAAAATCAAAATTAAAAATAAAAATTAAAAATTAAAAATTAAAAATTAAAAATTAAAAATTAAAAATTAAAAATTAAAAATTAAAAAATAAAAATTAAACATTAAAAGTTAAAAATTAAAAATTAAAAATTAAAAATTAAAAATTAAAAATTAAAAATTAAAAATTAAAAAATTAAAAATTAAAAATTAAAAATTAAAAATTAAAAATTAAAAATTAAATATCAAAAATTAAAAATTAAAAATTAAAAATTAAAAATTAAAAATTAAAAATGAAATTTTAAATATTAAAAATTAAAAATAAAAAATTAAAAATTAAAAATTAAAAATTAAAAATTAAAAATGAAAAATTCAAAATTAAAAATTAAAAATTAAAAATTATAAATTAAAAATTAAAATTTAAAAATTATAAATTAAAAATTAAAAATTAAATATTCAAAATTAAAAATTGAAAATTAAAAATTAAAAATTAAATTTGAAAATAAAATGTTAAAAGTTAAAAATTAAAAATTAAAAATTAAAAATTAAAAATTAAAAATTAAAAATTAAAAATTAAAAATCAAAAATTAAAAATTAAAAATTAAAAATTAAAAATTAAAAATTAAAAATTAAAAATTAAAAATTAAAAATTAAAAATTAAAAATTAAAAATTAAAAATTAAAAATTAAAAATTAAAAATTAAAAATTAAAAATTAAAAACTAAAAATTAAAAATTAAAATTAAAAATTAAAAATTAAAAATTAAAAATTAAAAATTAAAAATTAAAAATTAAAAATTAAAAATTAAAAATTAAAAATTAAAAATTAAAAATTAAAAATTAAAAATTAAAAATTAAAAATTAAAAATTAAAAATTAAAAATTAAAAATTAAAAATTAAAAATTAAAAATTAAAAATTAAAAATTAAAAATTAAAAATTAAAAATTAAAAATTAAAAATTAAAAATTAAAAATTAAAAATTAAAAATTAAAAATTAAAAATTAAAAATTAAAAATTAAAAATTAAAAATTAAAAATTAAAAATTAAAAATTAAAAATTAAAAATTAAAAATTAAAAATTAAAAATTAAAAATTAAAAATGAAAAATTAAAAAATAAAAATTTAACATTAAAAGTTAAAAATTAAAAATTAACAATTAAATATAAAAAATCCAAAAATTAAAAATTAAACATTAAAGTTAAAAATTAAAAATTAACAAATAAATATAAAAAATTAAAAATTAAAAATTAAACATTAAAAATTCAAAATTAAAAATTAAAAATTAAAAATTAAAAATTAAAAATTAAAAATTAAAAATTAAAAATTAAAAATTAAAAATTAAAAATTAAAAATTTAAAATTAAAAATTAAAAATTTAAATTAAAAATTAAATAATAAAAATTAAAAATTAAAAAATAATAATTAAAAATTAAATGATAAATATTAAAAATTAAATATTAAATATTAAATATAAAAAATTAAAAATTTAAAATTAAAAATTAAAAATTAAAAATTAAAAATTAAAAATTAAAAATTAAAAATTAAAAATTAAAAATTAAAAATTAAAAATTAAAAATTAAAAATTAAAAATTAAAAATTAAAAATTAAAAATTAAAAAATAAAAATTATAAATTAAAAATTAAAAATTATAAATTAAAAACTTATAATTAAAAATTAAAAATTAAAAATTTAAAATTAAAAATTAAAAATTAAAAATTAAAAATTAAAAATTAAAAATTAAAAATTAAAAAATAAAAATTAAAAATTAAAAATTGAAAATTAAAAATTAAAAATTAAAAATTAAAAATTAAAAATTAAAATTAAAAATTAAAAATTAAAAATTAAAAATTAAAAATCAAAATTAAAAATAAAAAATTAAAAATTAAAAATTAAAAATTAAAATTAAAAATTAAAAATTAAAAAATAAAAATTAAACATTAAAAGTTAAAAATTAAAAATTAAAAATTAAAAATTAAAAATTAAAAATTAAAAATTTAAAATTAAAAATTAAAATTAAAAATTAAATATAAAAAATTAAAAATTAAAAATTAAAAATGAAATTTTAAATATTAAAAATTAAAAATAAAAAATTAAAAATTAAAAATCAAAATTAAAAATTAAAAATTACAAATTAAAAATTATAAATTAAAAATTAAAATTTAAAAATTATAAATAAAAAATTTAAAAATTAAATATTAAAAATTGAAAATTGAAAAATTAAAAATTAAAAATTAAAATTGAAAAGTTAAAATTAAAATTAAAAATTAAAAATTAAAAATTAAAAATTAAAAATTAAAAATTAAAAATTAAAAATTAAAAATTAAAAATTAAAAATTAAAAATTAAAAAATTAAAAATTAAACATTAAAAATTAAAAATTAAAAATTAAAAACTAAAAATTAAAATTAAAAATTAAAAATTAAAAATTAAAATTAAAAATTAAAAATTAAAAATTAAAATTAAAAATTAAAAATTAAAATTAAAAATTAAAAATTAAAAATTAAAAATTAAAAATTAAAAATTAAAAATAAAAATTAAAAATTAAAAATTAAAAAATAAAAATTAAAAATTAAAAATTAAAAATTAAAAATTAAAAATTAAAAATTAAAAATTAAAATTAAAAATTAAATATTTAAAATTAAAAATAAAAAATTAAAAATTAAAAATTAAAAATTAAAAATTAAAAATTAAAAATTAAAAATTAAAAATTAAAAATTAAAAATTAAAAATTAAAAATTAAAAATTAAAAATTAAAAATTAAAAATTAAAAATTAAAAATTAAAAATTAAAAATTAAAAATTAAAAATTAAAAATTAAAAATAAAAATTAAACATTAAAGTTAAAAATTAAAAATTAAAAATTAAAAATTAAATATAAAAAATTAAAAATTAAAAACTAAAAATGAAATTTTAAATATTAAAAATTAAAAATTAAAAAATTAAAAATTAAAATTAAAAATTAAAAATTAAAAATTAAAAATTAAAAATTAAAAATTAAAAATTAAAAATTCAAAATTAAAAATTACAAATTAAAAATTATAAATTAAAAATTAAAATTTAAAAATTATAAATAAAAATTAAAAATTAAATATTAAAAATTAAAAATTCAACTTAAAAATTAAAAATTAAATTGAAAATAAAATGTTAAAAATTAAAAATTAAAAATTAAAAATTAAAAATTAAAAATTCAAAATTAAAATTAAAAATTAAAAATTAAAAATTAAAAATTAAAAATTAAATTAAAAATTAAAAATTAAAAATTAAAAATTAAAAACTTAAAAATTAAAAATTAAAAATTAAAAA
>CAVMKG010000595.1:17500-30000 GCA_963682025.1 Cordilura impudica
AAAATTAAAAATTAAAATTAAAAATTAAAAATTAAAAATTAAAAATTAAAAATTAAAAATTAAAAATTAAAAATTAAAAATTAAAAATTAAAAATTAAAAATTAAAAATTAAAAATTAAAAATTAAAAATTAAAAATTAAAAATTAAAAATTAAAAATTAAAAATTAAAAATTAAAAATTAAAATTAAAAATTAAAAATTAAAAATTAAAAATTAAAAATTAAAAATTAAAAATTAAAAATTAAAATTAAAAATTAAAAATTAAATATTAAAAATTAAAAATTAAAAATTAAAAATTAAAAATTAAAAATAAAAAATAAAAAATTAAAAATTAAAAATTAAAAATTAAAAATTAAAAATTAAAAATTAAAAATTAAAAATTAAAAATCAAAAATTAAAAATTAAAAATTAAAAATTAAAAATTAAAAATTAAAAATTAAAAATTAAAAATTAAAAATTAAAAATTAAAAATTAAAAAATTAAAATTAAAAATTAAAAATTAAAAATTAAAAATTAAAAATTAAAAATTAAAAATTAAAAATTAAAAATTAAAAATTAAAAATTAAAAATTAAAAATTAAAAATTAAAAATTAAAAATTAAAAAATTAAAAATTAAAAATTAAAAATTAAAAATTAAAAATTAAAAATTAAAAATTAAAAACTAAAAATTAAAAATTAAAAATTAAAAATTAAAAATTAAAAATTAAAAATTAAAAATTAAAAATTAAAAATTAAAAATTAAAAATTAAAAATTAAAAATTAAAAATTAAAAATTAAAAATTAAAAATTAAAAATTAAAAATTAAAAATTAAAAATAAAAAATTAAAAATTAAAAATTAAAAATTAAAAATTAAAAATTAAAAATTAAATAATAAAAATTTAAAATTAAAAATTAAAAAATAATAATTAAAAATCAAAAAATAAAAATTAAAAATTAAATATTAAATATAAAAAATTAAAAATTAAAAATTAAAAATTAAAAATTAAAAATTAAAAATTAAAAATTAAAAAGTAAAAATTAAAAATTAAATATTAAAAATTAAAAATCAAAAATTGAGATTTTTCATTTGAAATTGAGAAAATTTCGAATGAAACTGAGAGTTTTTCATTTGAAATTAAGAAAATTACAAACGAAATTTAGAATTTTTCAATATTTGACGGATATTTTGAACCCTAATTTATCACAACAATTGTACATTTTAATGATATTTTCTTATTTATTTGAAACTATTTTTATGTATAAATTAAAACCAAATCCGGCGGTCGCATTAAAATACCCCTTGTATGAAAATGTATATTAATAGAATAACGACGTGATGGTCGGTATCTTCAGTTGTGACAGAAACTATAAATAAAATACAAGCCTCGATGTCTAAATATGTCGTAATTGCTTACATTTAAAATTATAACAAAAAATACCAACATGTGTTCAAAAAATCATAAAAGTAGTCAACTCTGGTGAGAGCTAGGAGACAAACTGGAAGCATAAGATAATCTGTTCTCAAAATAAACTATATCTCACGGCGGAGCTGCTCGTAGGATTTTAAAAGTCAAATTTTATGGAGATATACGACACTTCGTTATTATGTTTCTACACTAAGATAGCTGCTTGTTTCTGAAATTTGTCTTTTATTTAAAGTGAACTAGAGTTATTCTTAAATTTTTAGTCACAATAACACAAAACATATAGATATCAAAGTATGAAAAATATATATTTATAGTCAATATTCCTAGTAAAAGTCAAAATTGAAAGAAAAAAAAGTAAGAAAGCTGTAGTCGTTCTAGTCCGACTATACGATACCTATACCATGTATTTCGAGAGAGGGTCTTGAATACAACTTTGCTCAGGCAATAACTAGATTTAGAAATTAAGCATAAACCTAAATTTAGTTATATTGTTATTAATTTATGGTGTGCAGATATGGAAAAACTTATATCTTATGATATTTTTATATGAGGACTAGGTCAAAAATTGGACCGATCATGACCAATAGTAAAGTCGCTTACTATTCTCAAAAACATATATTAACCGAATTTTACAAAAATTATTCAACATTTTTGTTTTTTGAAGGTTTAAGTCAATATCTGGAATCAGCTTTATATGGGGACTATGACTAAACATATTCCTACAGGGTTTATTTTTGGACTATTGATTAATGGCTGTAATACACTCATTAAACCGAATTTTTTATGATAATCTGGATCTTAAGACAATTTTAGTCGGTGTGATAGGAGTTATTTGTATCTGGTCTGAAAATGTATCGATTTTCGCCAATTTTAAAAGCATTCGTCTTAAATATACACTTATATATACAAATTTATCAACATATATTCATATTTGCAACCTGTAGTTTGATTACAATATTTACATGGACACAGATAGACAGGCGAAAAGACAAATACGTACAAATATCAGCAAGAACTCATTATACCCCGACCACATAGTGTTATAGGGTATACAAATCTAGTTCTTACTAGACCTATTAACTCTTAAGGTTGGCCTTACATGACATGTATTTGTCTTTACTATGGCACTATAACCATCTGTCTCAATGTCGAAATTGGTATTTTACAGGTGAAGTTTTTCATCCACACGCACATGTATTATTAAAGCTGATATAACTTTGCCTCTCCCTCTTTGTTTTTGTTCTCAAAAATAGCTGTTGTCTCTTGTTGTGTCAGGTGCAAGTAGAGCACGTTCTAATTCAGAATGTGTCAAGTGCGTATATTTTACAGAAGAAATGTAAGACATGCAAGAATTTTACATTGTGGAAAAGTGGTATGTCAGCTGAAAAATGTATGTCTGTAAGGCCATAGACGACATGTATATGTAACATGCAATGCAATTTCTCTATGCGCCAACAGCTGTTGCCACACGACGTGGAATGTTAAAAACATAACATGTATCTGAAACCAGCTTTCAGAGTGCATTTCGCGTATATGCATTATTTTCTTATATAAATAGTTGATTACATAATATAACGAATGAAATTTAGTAGTGCTTATGTGATTTATGGTGATTGGTTTTGCATACACATGAGTAGTAAATGATATGCCTAACTACATACGTAAATGACATAAAAGTTAGTATATTAAATAAGTTTTGGTAAAACTAAATAAACAAAATACTTTTGCGTGCTTGCGTGTAATTGACGAATATGTTATGTACTTGCAAAGAAGAGGAATCGCAGTAGTAGTTATCCAGCAAATGTAATTTTAGTTATAATCGCATTTAAATATATGAAAATATAATCAAAAAAATCAAATAATAAGAAGTAGAAGAAAAAAGTTATAATGTATCAAATTATTAAATTTGTTCATATAATAAATTTTTTTAATTCTATAGTTGTTCATTATATATAATAATAACCAGAGTACAAAGTACACATGTTGTCATAAATAATTATATCTAATTTAACAAAGGTCCAAAATGTCGAATATAGATTAATACAATTGGGTCCCAAAAACGAGGCGAAGATAACTTCGTATCGGCATATATTTGGATACAATATTTTAAATACAGTTCCGATTTAATTTTACTTAGTTGTAACCATTTCGATTAAGATTACAATTAAACGCAAGTATATATGAGTTTTGGTCTTATTAAATTGAAGCCAATAGAAAAAATACATAAAAATAAAGTCTGAATGCCTGTGTTTTATTTCCACAGTCTACATTAATAACAAATTTTTGTATTATTGTTAAAACGCCTTGTATTCAATATTATGATTTTGATAAGATAATTTTTAAGTTAGTTTTTAGACTATTTAATTAGGACTATTTACTGCTTTATTTACTTTTATTGAGTGTAAAAAACACTGTGCCATGTTAAACTTTTACAAAAGCTCGTTTATTTTGTTCTCCTTTCAATATTTCTGTGATCTCTGTTGTTTTCACAACTGGTTCAAATAATTGTTACTCACTATAGCCAATTATCGCTAGCAATCTGCCCTGACATTATCTGGTTTCAGGCGATGTATTACTTAGAACAATTTTTGTTATGATTTTTGATTCTTTGCTAAAAGTTTTATCATATCAAGACGTAAAAAAACTATTGTAGCACAAAATTAGTCACGAAACTTAACACTTAAATTTGATATATTAGTATAAACCTTGATTGTTAAAATTGTATCTGCTTAAGTGGAATAGCTATTGAAGTTAAGAACATAGACGTAAATTGGTTGAATGTTAAATTTTATCTACACATAATGACAAAAAGTTTCCAAAAGTTTTATGTTTCATTTTATGAGAATGTTTGTTATTACTATACTATCTATATATGTATATAATTTCTTAGTCTGTGTGTTTTTCTTTCCAAAGCTTTTTGAAGCCAACTTATGACATAGACTGCTCAAGATTGGCATACTTGTAGTGCCAACCACCGGAAGAACCTAATAAAGACAGATTTATTATTTTTGCAATTCTCTATTTTTATTAATGGTTTTATAGGGCTTTTTATTCTTCCAGAGCTTTCTAGAGCTCCATGATGACAAAAAAAGATAAAATTTGGCATACACACAGTGCGTACCATAAATGGCGAATAACGTTGTTTTGATCTACTAGAGAAGCGGGTAGAGCATTATGAATCTCGGGCATTTGCAATAAGTTTGCTAATCTCAAAAGAACATTTCCCATAGTAGTATATAAAGAACAACGTTACGCAACCCACATTCGACTGTCATTAATGAGAATCAACGCCCTCTTTTGTACACGGTCCAGTAGCTCCAAAATAGACTTTAAAGCTTCTGCCCATATATGGGAGTTGTATTGCATTTTCAGTCGCATGTAAGTTGTATTGTTATGATAAGCGCGAACGCACCGAAGAAAAGGAAACACCAAGGATTTTTTGGGAGAGTTCTTTACCCAAAAAGGTTTACTTTATTTACTTGTTGATTGTTTATGATTAACTGAGTACATATTAATCTTGACACTAACTTAAATAATAATAATGATCAGCTATCTATGAGTCGGTAGCACAAGCTCAGGGTGACTCAATTTTTGTGTCACCTGAACCTGGGTTGACGCTCGCGTAGTTATCATGATAAAAGTATTTGTCAGTAATGCAATATAGATACGACATCTGTAAGTGTTTAGTGAAATGGGTCGAATGCATTCTTTAAGTGTTGACTCTTTCACTTGTATTGCTAATTAGATGAGTAATTGAATATACGCTAGAACAAAAGTCGCGTATCGTTTGATACTATCCGCATCCTTAGTAGTTGAATTTCTGTGTGTTGATAATTGAAAAAGGTCAACATTTAAAACAATTACCGTCAACTCTTTATGACTAATATAGATTAACACTCTTATCATGACACCTCCAGTTTTTTATGAAAAATCTTTAGTTCATTTCGTGCACAAATGTACCAAGGATTTTTCACAATTAATGCTATTGACAATTGTTCACACTTAAAATTAAAATTGGTTCAGTTTATCTTAATATACTAAATTGTGATGTATTTGTTGTTTTTGGAATAAAATATTGCTTTTATCTTAATGTACATATTTTGAAATGATATTGTTTGAAAATAATACTTATATTAAAGGAATTAAAATATAAACATTATTTTTCTTAAGTCTATTTTTATGGACTAATTGTTTTGTTTTCTTATTTATCTGAATTACACAATTGTTCTTGTCATCAACCTCAAGTACCTGATATGGACCCTTGTAGATGCTATCTAGTTTGTGGCTAGATTCTTCACAGACGTAAACCATATCGTTTACTTGAATCGATTGTGGTCTTGCTTTTCCATCAAATTTAAATTTACATAACTTTTTGGCTTTTTCAAGAAATTCGTTTGCCCTTGACTGTGCCAATTGTAGTCTAAACTTTAGTTCTTTACTATAATCCTCAATATTATATAATGGTGATACACTTTGTCCTATGAATTCGTAAGATGGTGTTTTTCCGTACGCTAACTCAAATGGAGTATAGCCTTGTGTTGTTGATGGCGTTGTATTATATGCATATGTAAAAAACTTAATACATTAATCCCAATTTGTTTTGTCTGAATCGAGGTATGACCTGAGATATTCGTTTAATGTCTTGTGACTACGTTCTAAAGTTCCTATCGTTTGACGATGGTACGCTGTTGACGTTTTGTGCTCAATTTTTAATAACTGGCAGATTCCCTTAAAGAGTTAATTTTTGTACTCTGTACCCATACCTGTTATAATGGTTTTTATATTCCCATGGATCAAAATACAATTTTCAACTATTGCTTTCGTAACTTCTCTGGCTGACTTATTCGGAACGGGAACAATTATTAAAAATTTAGTCAAATCGCAAATGATCGTGATCGCGTATTCGTTGTTATGAAATAATTTTGGTAGTGGTCCTAGCGTGTCGATTTGAATAGTGTCGAATGCTTTAATAGGAGTTTGTGTTTCTATTAAAGGTTCAATATGCTTGATACCTGATTTATTAAGTTGCATTTTTCGCAATTTCTAATATAATTTTTTACATCCTTGGTAATATTTCTCCAAGTGTAATATCTTTTTATTTTTCCTAAATACCTCGAGACACCTGGGTGGCCTCCAAATACAGCGTCATCGTGGAATTTTTGTAGAATTTTGGTCTGCAGAACCAATTAAGATAATTTCCGGGGCTATAGCTATTGTTACCTTTCTCAGTGATTTGTTGCCAAATTTTTTAAATTCATTTACGTCGACATATTTAAATAATTCATCATTGATTGCAATCTTTAATTTATTGAAATTGCTATTGCCAACTTATTTTTAAAGTTTTGGAAAGAATTGCGCTAGAGCAATTTTCCCATTAACAATACAGTTATCAATGTTTAGTTCTAGGACCTTTTTTTATTCAATATCTTTATTATATGAGTACTCTCCTTATGCATAGGCTTGGTAACTTTTTTATTTCATTGTACGTCAGTGATTCAAAAATTTTTAAAGGGTTTTCATTGGATTTTTCCTGTCTTGCGGGAGTATTTGTGGATGGCGTTGTTTCCCTTACTTTTGACCTTGTTGTGATCTGAAAAATTTTAATGTTTTCTCCCTAAATCGTTTGATTTGCCCAAAATCAATTCGAGATAAGGCATCGGCACCACAATTTTCCTTGCCTTTTATATATTCGACTTTAAATTCAAACTCTTCTAAGTCCAACCTCATACGTGTGAGTTTCGATGAAGGATTCTTCATTGAAAATAAATATGTGAGAGGGTTGTGGTCGCTTCTGACCAAGAATTTTTCCCAAAGATATAAGGTTTAAAAAAGTTTATTGCCCAGTGGATTGCTGCCAATTTTTGTTCAATAACTGCTTTATTTCTCTCACCTTTTGTGAAGAATCGGGAGGCAAAGGCCACTGCCAATTGAATACCATTATGGTCTTGACTCAAAACCGCTCCACAAGCAATTTTACTTGCATATGTGGTGATGCAAAATTGTTTCTCAAAATCAGGGTGTTTAAGAATTTTGGGAGATAAAAGAGATTGTTTAAGGTATTGAAATGCTTTCTCGCATTCATTGGTCCATATGAAATCTGCATTCTTCCGGGTTAATCGTGTTATATGTATGGCATGGTGTGAAAAGTTAGGTATAAACCTTCGATAATAGTTTATATATGCAATGAATCATTTAGATTCATCTGCATTGGTTGGTCTTGGATAATTTTGAATTTTATCGAATTTAGAGCTATCAGGTAAAATTCCTTTATCGGTACATTTGTGACCTAAGAAAGTTACCTCAGAATTGAAAAATTGCACTTATCAGGTTGCAGTTTCAAATTTGCTTGCCTGCAAATTTCAAATACAGCTTTGAGGTTTGCTAACATATGAGATTCCGAGCACCCGATGACAATTAAGTCATCCATGTACACGAATGCTCTATTAGGACCAAGCTCTGAAAAGGCTAATGACATCATTCGCTGAAAAGAATTTGGGGATATTTTTAATCCAAATGGTAAATGCTTGAAACGAAACAATCCCTGATCGGATGAAAATTAAGTGATGTCACGTGAACTTTCTTCGGGTTAAATTTGATGAAATCCTAGAAATAATGTTTTTCCTGCTAACTACTTTTTGGGCGGATATCAGCTTGAACTTGCTGATACTTTTCTGGATTTAGGGATTCTACTTGATCCTAAATTAAACTTTGTATCTCACGTCACCATGACGGTTAATAAAGCTAGAGGTACACTCGCCTTTATTAAAAGATGGGCAAAAGAATTTATTGATCCTTACATAACCAAACAAATTTTTATATCTCTTGTAAGACCTATTTTAGAATATGGGTCAATAATATGGGATCCCTTCTATAACATTCATATTCAGCGAATCGAGTCTGTACAGAAACAATTTCTACTCTTTTGCTTACGTGGCTTACCTTGGAATTCTGCAATTAATCTTCCTTCATACGCTGATCGACTTAAATTAATAAAATTACCTACTTTGGAAAGCCGTAGGACTATGCTAAAAGTAACATTTATGATCAACCTAATTAATGGTGAAATCTGTTCTGACTTTCTTGTCAACAATATAACTTTTAATGTTCCTCAACGAGTATCACGCCAATTCCAACCACTCTTTGTTAAATCTTTTCAAACCAACTATGCTCTAGCTGATCCTTTTAGAAGAATTTGTTGTGTTTATAATAATCTTTATCAGTTAATTGATTTTTCGTTGAACACTGATGTAATTAAGAATAATATCATTATTTTCTTAAATTCCTAACTATTTGTTTTTATTTTTAAATCATTTAATTGTTTCAATATATGTACATATGTAATTATATCATTTATACAGGTCTGTAAGCATTTATTCCATTGACCTAATAAATAAAAAAATAAATAAATAAAAAAATCAAGGCTGCTGAAATATCGACCTACCCAATTGATCAAGAATATCGTCGATTCGTGGCAATGGAAATTTATCTGCCACCAGCTTCTTGTTCAACTGCCTATAATCTATAACTAATATCCACCTTTTATTATTACTGCCTGGAAGTTCCCTCTTTGGGACTAGTAGGATGGGACTGTTATATTCCGATGCAGATGGTTCAATGATATTGTCCGACATCATTTTTCCAATCTTTCTATTTATTTCAGGTTTATAATTGTGTGGCAGTCTGTAGTTTTAGATGTACACTGGTGAGTCATCCTTGACTCGAAGTTTCTGTTTGTAAAAGTTATTGTAAGTTATATGGTCCATTTCCAGTGAAAAGACATCAGTGTAATCTTTGCATAGATTAATATGATTTTCTCTTGGATAATTTGCGCAGTTTTTAGAGATTTTTCCCAATATAAGCTCGTTTCTTTCAATGGTTCTTTCAGCCTGGATAAAATTAACCTGATAGTAAGCTTGTAAACTTTGCGTTTCTATTTTGAAATTTTCGATTAAAAGATTTCTATCCGTTGTGTTTAAAATTCCAATGAATGCGTTTTTCGTATTGACCATCGTATTACCTACATATACAACTTCTGCTAAATTCTGAGTTGGAACGAAAAGTTCCTCCTCCGATGAATGTAATATAACCCTTCTAATGACTTCAGCTCTTGCTGGAAGTACTAAAGTATTGGGTCTTAGTGTATCTTGGATTTTCAAAACGATTTCGCATTGAAAATTCGGTCTCATAATCAGATGACTGATTCCCTTGTTCACGTAGTTGAGAACACAGTTGAAATTGTTGTTGAAATCCAGACCTATTATGCCTTCACAAGGTATTGGGAACTTATTATCCACTATATGGACTTCGTGTGTAATTTCACAATTATTAAAGAAAAATTTTGCCTGTAATTTACCCAGAGTCGTTATTACTCCTTCACCTATACCCTTTAAATTGTACTTTACCAATGTATTTAGGTCATCTAATAAAATATTATCATTAAATTTAAATATTGAAATATCCGAGCCTGTGTCTAGCAAAAATGTGGCCATTGAGTCACCTAATGATGATTTAATGTGTACATAATTGCCAAATTTCAGACTGATATGCAGTATTTTAATTTCCCTATTAATATTTAATTCAAATCCACGACCCTCAATTGGGCTGCTTGAGGATCCTGTATTGAGTTTTCCGAACTTGCTTCTACAGTTCTTATATTTCTATTAATCACACGATTGATATTTTGAGAGTTAGATGTGTTATGATTGTTATAATTTCGGTTACCGTTATAGTTACTGCTCGCATTATGTCTCTGATGTTATTATTACAATGATTCCGGTTTGAATTGTGGTAGTTAGTTCTTCTACCTCTACCTCTGTAACCTTGTCTGTAACGCGATTGTGACTGATTTTGCATATACCGAATACCGAGCGTGTTCTCAGTATCTGCACTCAGTTCCATGAGTTTAGCTACAGCTTCATTTAATGAGTTATATTGTCCTGCTTGCATGAGCAATTTGGCCTTCTCTGAGCTAGCGTTCCTAGTCATAGCCTTAATAGCCGTGTATGTATATTTATCTGCTACCTTAGCGGGAACTCCTTCAGAGATATATGACGTTTTCAATTTTTGTGCTAATTCCTCAATGTCTTTCGCATAACCCATGACGTCTCTATTAGATTGTTTGACATTGAGTAGTTTTGCTATAACAACTTGCGTTGTCTCACCTTTAATTTTCTGTGAAAGGATATTCTTAATTTCTTAATATTCGTATAATATCCTGGAAATAATTTCTTCGAATATGTCACTAGGTACGAATATTTGTGTATCTAATTTTAAAAATAAAGATTCTAACCGAGTTTTTATGCCCTCAGAAAAAGTTCTTATTTCGTCCTGGTGCTGAACCGATAATTTCGAATAAACCTCGCTTATTACTCTAGTCAATTCATTATGCGCATCTATCAAATAGGAGAGATGTTTCTTTACGGTGTGTGCAGAGGTTACGTTTGTTTTGTTCAAACATTTATATGACTTGTCAAATTGCGCTTTTATTTCTTTTAGTTTCCCAAATATTTCATCCCAATCACTCCACATGTCATTATTTGTAGGCTAATGCCATACCGTCCTATAGCCTTTACCCCTATAATTTAAGTTAAATACAAATGGCGCAATTGAGAAAAAAAATTAAATCTGTCGCACCACCGGTCTGGAATGTCCCATATACTTCTTAGATTCTTATGATAAATTCTATATGCCTTATATACAGAGGATACAACTGATAATATTGTCAATATATATAAGCAAAAAATGATGTCGACGTTCTCTAAATTGGTCGGTTGTATCTGTAATTCATTTATTACAGTACCCGAATTGCCCGATTTTGACTCGTGGCCCCCATTTGGTTAAAAGATTTGCAAGCTTAAATTTATGGCATTATTGAAATTTTTACTTCAGATTTATATCACTAACAGAAACCAAAACAGAAATAAAAATTTGTACATATATATCTTTAATAAATATTTTTACTATACTAAGACTTATGTGTAGTGGTTTGATGCTGCTATAATTGTTGCTGATGTCGCTGACCGCTTCTGCTCTTGTTTCTACTCACGTTGGATACTCCGGTCTGGGTGCCTTCTTCAGATAATCTTGGTGGTTTAAGCTACAACCATAGCCTTTGTTGTGTTAAAATTCAATATACGGACGTTTTTTTATTTTAGTTGTTACACTCCGAATAGTGTTCTTCTTTTTACCAACAAATAGTTTCTATTAAATTGCTTAGGCTATTGTTAAAGCCAGCAATAACTTATTTAGTGTTAGTTTGTTGCACTTAATTGGTTTCTTTCGAATATCTTTCCGGAATATTTTCCTTAACTCCCTTTCTACCAGGAAGTACTCGTACTGTCTCTGGAAGTTAGTCATTATTTCACGTTTGAACGCACTTCACCATCTATTTTAGAGTTAACAAAGTTCCACTGTTTATTTTAAAATTTGT
This sequence comes from Cordilura impudica, assembly GCA_963682025.1. Lineage (NCBI taxonomy): Eukaryota > Metazoa > Arthropoda > Insecta > Diptera > Scathophagidae > Cordilura > Cordilura impudica. Next base: position 29,336 of record CAVMKG010000595.1, read on the forward strand.
TTCACCAACTTTCGGTAACACGTATTTACTGTTTATTTAAGTGCAGTTCGTCCTTTTTACTGGCAGGATCGCCATGTTATGATAAGCGTGAACGCACCGAAAAAAAGGAAACACCAAGGATTTTTTGGGAGAATTCTTTACCCAAAAAGGTTTACTTTATTTAAGAGAACACCTTTTATTTAACAGAATGGACTGCTTACTTCTTGATTGTTTGTGATTAACTGAGTACATATTAATCTTGACACTAATTGAAATAATAATAATGATCAGCTATCTATGAGTCGGTAGCACAAGCTCAGGGTGACTCAATTCTTTGTGTCACCTGAATCTGGGTTGACGCTCGAGTAGTTATCATGATAAAAGTATTTGTGTCAGTAATGCAAAATAGATACGACACCTGTAAGTGTTTAGTGAAATGGGTCGAATGCATTCTTTACATATTGACTCATTCACTTGTATTGCTAATTAGAAGAGTAATTGAATATACGGTAGAACAAAAGTCGCGTATCATTTGATACTATCCGCATTCTTAGTAGTTGAATTTCTATGTGTTGATAATTGAAATAGGTCAACATTTAAAACAATCAGCGTCAACTATTTATGACTAATATTGATTAACACTCTTATCATGACAGTATATATTTCAAGGAGATCAGAAGAACTAA